>PVIY010009387.1:0-72875 GCA_004026745.1 Myrmecophaga tridactyla | reverse complement strand
TTTTCTCTTTTAATAATTTAAATATATCATCCCACTGTTTTCTTGCCTCCTTGGTTTCTGTTGAGAAATCTACATATAGTCTTATTGGGCTTCCCTTGTATGTGATTGATTGCGTTTCTCTTGCTGCTTTCAAGATTCTCTCTTTCTCTTTGACCTCTGACATTCTGGTTAGTAAATATCTTGGAGTACATTTATTTGAATCTGTTCTCTTTGGGGTACGCTGCACTTCTTGGATCTGAAATTTTAAGTCCTTCATAAGAGTTGGGAAATTTTCAGTGATTATTTCCTCCATTAGTTTTTCTCCTCCTTTTCCCTTCTCTTCTCCTTCTGGGACACCCATAACACGTGTATTCATGTGCTTCATATTGTCTTTCAATTCCCTGAGTCTCTGCTCATATTTTTCCTTTTTTTTTCTCTATAGTTTCTTTTTCTTGCCGGATTTCAGATGTTACATCCTCCAGTTCAGAAATCCTATGTTCTGTCTCTCGAAATCTACCATTGTAGGTTTGCATTGTTTTTTTCATCTCTTCTACTGTGCTTTTCATTCCCCTAAGTTCTGTGATTTGTTTTTTCAGACTTTCAATTTCTTCTTTTTTTGTTCATTCCTTGCCTTCTTTATATCCTCCCTCAATTCACTGATTTGGTGTTTGATGAGGTTTTCCATGTCTGTTCGTATATTCTAAATTAAATGTTTCAGCTCCTGTATCTCATTTGAATTGTTGGTTTGTTCCTTTGACTAGGCCATATCTTCAGTTTTCCTAGTGTGATTTGTTATTTTTTGCTGGTGTCTAGGCATTTAATTACCTTAATTCGTTTATTCTGGGGATTGCTTGCACTTATTTTACCTAGGTTTTCTTGCTGGATGAATTTGTTCTCTCTGTTCTTTGACATTCAGTCCAGCTTTTTCTGGACCTGTAGCTTAGGTTATGTTTAACAGGAGAATTTTTCAGTTCTTGGTTTCTTGTTTCTTGCCCTGCTTGTATGGTGCCTTTTTCCCCCCACCCTGAGGAGAGTCTACATAGATATTATAGACCCCAGCCAGATTTTCCCAGACCAAATTGGCCTCCTATGAGAAGGAAAGATTCACCTGCATCGGTTTTCCCTGAGGGTGAGACCCAACAGGTTGACAGACTTTCCTGTGAAGTCTCTGGGCTCTGTTTTTCTTATCCTGCCCAGTATGTGGGGCTTGTCTGCCTGCAGGTCCTACCAGCATAAGATGATGCGGTACCTTTAACTTTGGCTGGGGGCATGGTGGAGACAGAGAGGTTGTAGGCTGGTTTTAATTGCTTCGAATTACCAAGGCCTGGTGTCTGAATTCCTTGAGAGAGGGATTCCACCTGAGTTGAGCTTCACCCATCCCCTGGGGAAGGCACAGGCTCCAGACAAGCCCTCAGACAAGCTTATTTCTGCCTATGCCTGGGGCAGTTGCAACCTGAGGAGCCCTGCCGCTGTATCCAAAGGCAGTCAAGCCTTTGTAAAAACACAGCCACAAAAACCTCTGTTTCCTTCTCTTTTTTTCCTTTTTCTGTCAGCGCTGCCCCCTTGCCACCGGGGCAGAAATGAGCGACCTCAGCTTTGACCAGGTTCACCTGAGCTGGGGGCCTATTTTTAGTAGTCAGAATTTGTTAATTAATTCCACAATTGGCGTTTGGTTGGGCTCAGCCCCTGCTGCTGGTAAAGTCTCTTTCCTTTCCCCTCTGGGAAGCAGCCATGGGGGAGGAGTGCTGGCCGCGTGGCTTGGGGAACTCACCGTTCTGGTGGGGGCTCACAGCCGGTCCAGCTGGTCCAGGCTGGGGTACACTGTGTGTCCAGTCACTGACGTGACCCCAGGAGCTGTTCTGTATTGTTTCTGGTTATTTAGTAGTTGTTCTGGAGGACGAACTAAAATGTGCACATTGCTAAGCCGCCATCTTGGCCCCTCTCAACATTTATTTTTATCAAAATAATAAAGGCATATAATTTTAAGTGGTTAAAAAGCATCAAAATGCTTATAGTAGAGCCACGATGGCTCAGCAGGCAGAGTTCTTGCCTGCCATCCTAGAGATCCGGGTTTGTTTCCTGGTGCCTGCCCATGCAAAAAAAAAAAAGAAAACGCTTATAGTAAAATTCCAATTCTGGACAAGATGCAGTAGATAAATTTCTTCTTTTGCCTTCCTGTAAATACAGCTAAAATCCCTGGATATTGCATGTAAAGCATAAGAAGACTGAATGATGGATAGAAGGCAGATTGGTTAGGAATCCAAAAAGTGCCGATGGATACAGACACCTAAGTCCCAAGAAATTGAGTATTAGGAAAGAACAGGCTAGCAAGACCAGCCTTTTTGACAGTAACCACCCTACTCCAGCAAAGCAACAGGGAAAAAGCACACCTTTCCTCCCGTCAACAAAGGCCAAATGTAGAGCTTAGCTTCTACCCTTGTCTGGCAGTTACAAGGCCCTCCTCCCATCCCTGCCAGGTACATGTTGAAGGAACAGTAGTGAGGTGCTTCTCCCTGTCCCCACTTCTACTTTCGGCCTGTGGTATCAGTGAAGACCACCTGAAAAGCCTGGATTTAACCCCCTGCCCAGGGTGTACAGTGAAGAGGTGGTTCTCACCTGTGCTGTCTGGGAGCTAGAGAAGCCAGTGGGTGGGGTGGTAGTTGAACTTGGTGACTTCTCTCTCCCCTCCTTTACTGCAGTTACAGTGGCTGCAACCTGAGCTGTAGGAAATGAGTGATAATGATGACTTGCAGGTGCAGAGTGACACTCACAGGCTCGTCCTAATGCACTAGAGCGAGAACATAGGAACCATATCAAAGGCGGCAACCAGTTTGCAGGACTTAGTCCTGTCACTCCAAAGAGAAGGCATCCTGGGCCCAGATCCTAGACAAAGGCCACAGAGTATATCCAGTATATGTAAAGGAAAAGCCATACACACCAGCAGGATATTGATGACCACGGGTGGCAGAATGCTGTTCTAGAGCAGCAAGTCCGTGTGCTGGAGATGGTGAGGTCGAGTGCCCAGCTGCAAACCAACTACCCCTCCTCAGACAACAGCCTCTACACCGGCGCCAAGAGCAGCGCCACCTCTGCCTTCAGTCGGGCTCTCACTCCAGCTCAGAGTTGGAAGCCCAAAGAGCCCCAAAGCAGAAAGAAGCTCCAGATGGAGGCCAGCAATAAAATCTGCCCAGCTCCTCCATTGACTCATCCTCCTTTCAGTTTGTTGTTAGAACCCTAAGAACCTTTGGTTTTTGGTTTTTTTTTTTTTACTAGAAGCTCTTGGGCAACAGCCCTTTTTTTTTTTTTTTTTTCTTATTCCCCTTCAGGGATACCCTGTCCCACACCAGGAGTTTTTAAGCCATCCTAACTTGGCAACTTTTTCTGTGGGGAACAGCTAGCCAGCCAGTCCTCTCAGCACACAAGGTCCTAATCACCCCACCAGCTCTCCACCCCCCTGGGGCACCACTGCCTGGAGGACTCCTTCCCCTCACAGACCTCTCCTTCTGGCCTGCCCTTGGCTCTATTTGATGGATTTTGTGGCTCTGTGAACTGCTCTCCTTTAAAAAGATGGTTGGTTTGGAGTAATCCAAATCGTCCCTTGCCCCCTTAATAAGATTTTTTTTTCTTCAAAGCCTTTTATCACTCCTATTGAAAGACCAGATCCTTGAAATTTGATACAAAGGGAAAGTGGGGACAGATTTGTAGTGTAGTCTTTGGCATGTTTGACTCCTGCTTCTCTCAACTAGCTGTTTTAAGCTTATGTGGCCTGCCTTACAAAGGTCTGTGTAAGTTCAGTGCCCTAGTGGTGGGTATTGGAGACAGCAGTCGTGAAGGATCAGAGACCAGGGTTGCGAGGGGGTGAGTTTTTGGGAGTGGGACAGGGAAGGGGGACTTGGGTCGAGTTGGAGGTTTTGTATTGAGGGCCAGTGGTGATGTTTTGTTTTAAGGCAACTAGCAAGGTTTATTAAGAGAAAGTACACATGAAAGAAATTAGAGTGGGTGTACTCAAAAAAGAGATGTGCCTTAGGGTTAGTTAGTTTTATAGGAGCTTTAGCCCACAGTATTTTTTTTATTTTTATTTTTACCTCCTGATTGTCAGGTGTTCATATTGCTTCAGAAGAGTTGATTATCACCTGCACTTGTGGCTTTCTTTTTAGGCATTTACTACATGGTTTCAAAGACGTCTTCCTGTTGGCCCAAGAGGAAGCTAGTTGGTAAACTTCACAGCTAGAGCTAGTGGCGAGGTCATGTCTCAGTTCATTCTGGGGTACTGGCAGTGAAACTTCTAACCCTTTAACAACCAGGTAGAGACCTAGTGACCATTCCCAGATGCCCTATTCTATTTTGCCTTGGTTCTCCCTAAAAGAATTATACATCCTTAATCTTAAGGGGTGGTCAGACATCTAGAACTTCTTCCTGCTGTCTCAGGGCAGTAGTCTCTGCCTGCCAGGGTGTAGAACTCTTTTTCTATTCTTGTGGAAGTTGATATGGCTGGTCATGGTCTGGGAAGGTTGTCAAAACAGAAAGGAAATATTTTTAAAAAGAAGAAAGTTGGAACATCAGAAATGAAGAAAGTACAACAGAAAGAGTAAAATATAGGTAAATGTAATAGATTATCCTTTTCTTTTTAAGTTTTAAAAGTATGCTTGATGGATTAAGCAAAAAACATAATGTGGATTTCAATGTATAGAGGGAGAATTTATTATTAAGAGGGGCAGGTAAATGGAGACCTAAATGGAGGTGAAGTTTCTGCACTTCACTTGAAGTGGTGAAATGTCAGTACCAGTAGATTGTGACAAGTTACATATGTATAATGTAATATCTAGAACAACCACTAAAAAAATCTGTATGAAGAGGTATGCCCAGAAACACTAAAGATGAAATGGAATTCTAAAATATATTTGGGTATCATAGATAAATGGGAAAAATAAAACAGAAGAATGAAAAATAGAAGAAACAATAAACTGGTAGGCTTAAGACTTACCATATCAGTAATTACATTAAATGTAAGTGGTCTGATTTCACCAAATAAAAGAGAATGGCAGAATGGATTTTATTTTTAAATGACCAACAGTATACTATCTTTAAGAAACTCATTTCAAGTATGTACCAAGAAACAGGAGTGGCCATTTTTATATCAGATAAAATAGACCTCAGAGCAAAGAAAATTACCAAGGACAAAGAGGGACAGTACATAATGGTAAGACAATCAATTCACCAAGAAGACATAGCAATCCTAAATGTGTATGTACCAAACGTAGCTATAAAATGCATGAAGCAAAAATTGATGGAACTCTCAGGAGAAATAGACAAATCCACAATTATAGTTGGTGTCAACACCCCTCTCTGTCTACTTGATAGAACTAGTAGATATCATCAAGGATATAGAAGAAGTTAAGCATACTGCCCACCACCAGGGCCTGATCAACAGCACACACCACTCCACCCAGCAGCAGCAAATGCATGTTCTCTTCAAGCATTCAGGGAGCATACTGTTAGGTCGGGGGAACAGGGAAGGTCAACAGACTCAAGCTGTGTAAAATGTGTCGCCCCTTCTAGACGTCACCTAACCCCTTGCTTAAAAACTGCCCGCACCAGGACCCAGCAACCAGCTGGCAACTCCCTACCTCGAGTTCTGTGAGCTCTGCCCAGGAGCGCAGGAATAAACTCGCTCACTCTAAGGTTTTTTGGTCTGCCTCTTCTCTCTTTCGTCTCCAAAACCTTACACATACACTAAGGTAGACTGTATCTTGTGCCATTAAACAAATCTTAAATTTAAAAGGATTGAAATCACAGTTTCTTCTCTGACCTCAATAGAATCAAACTAGTAATCAACACGTAGGAAAATTTCCTTAACACTTGGAAATTCAGCGACACACTTCTAATAATCTGATCTTTTGTAATGGAAATTAATAAAGTATGGTGAACTGAATGAAAATGAAAATACAGCCTACCAAAATTCATGGGGCACAGGTAAAGCAGTGCCGAAATGTAATGCTTACATTAGAAAAGAGGAAAGATCTCAAAGCAATAATCTAAGCTCCCATTTTAAGAAACTAGAAAAAGAATAAGCTGAATACAAACAGGAGATAATAAAGAACAGAAATCAAAGTAATTGAAAACAAACAATAGAGAAAAATCAGTGAAATGGAAACCTAGTTCTTTGAAAAAATAAAATCAATAATCCTCTAGCAAGACTGACAGAGGAAATAAGAAAGACAATTTATCAGTCAGTTATGAAATGGCATGTCACTCACTACAAGGTAAGCCCCTCTACCCGTCACCCATATACTAAAAGGGTAATAAGGAAACAGCCCTTCACTTATAAATTCACCAACATAGATGAAATAGACCATTTCCTTAAAAAACACATACTCACATCCAGTCTGAAGTGGTTTAAATAACCCTATAACTACTAAAGAAATTGAATTTGTAGTTTAAAACAGTTCCCTAAAAAGACATCTCCAGGCCCTTGTAGTTTAACGGGGAAATTCTGTTAACCAATTAGAGAATTAATACCAGTTCCCCACAATTCTTCCTGTGATGGTAAATGAAAAATTCTACTCTCTCACAGTCCACAAGTCCCCTGACACACCAGTTTTCTCAATGTAGATCTGTCACAATTTTGATTAAAACTATATGTGATACTTAAATTATTATGACTAAATTTTTTTGCTGATCCTAGTATCACACTGTATTACAGTTCCTCTTTTATTCAGTTTTCGTTTTTTGAAATTAATGAATGGCTTATTTTTTCCATAGAGTTAGTTTCTTTTGAATCTGACTTTGAGTTCTAGTTTTGATTTCAGTCCCATACCTCAGCTCTGTCCTCCTCTTGAGTTCCCAGTCCTGGTTCGATTATTACAGAGACCATATCTCCCTTAACTCCATCTGAAGAGGGTAGGACCTGAAGGTCTTTGTAACAGATTTTCAATCCATCCCATTTGCAGTTTATGCCTTTCAGTCCCCACTTGCTCCCCACCACTCACCTCTGCATTCCAAGATATCTTGTACTGCCAGTCTCCCCAGGTTGTATAGAGGGAATCAGTTTGCTTCTCTTGAAGATGTCCTTTTCAGACACTGAGCTGTGACCCTCCTCCTGTCTGCTAAGCCATTTACCCCCCCTCCATCGGCTTTCCAGTGT
Organism: Myrmecophaga tridactyla; assembly: GCA_004026745.1. NCBI lineage: Eukaryota > Metazoa > Chordata > Mammalia > Pilosa > Myrmecophagidae > Myrmecophaga > Myrmecophaga tridactyla. The sequence goes on along the minus strand of PVIY010009387.1, from coordinate 65,752 downwards.
CAGATGTTGTGGTTTTGGCTGACTGAGGTCCTCTAGCAGTATCAAAGATGGAGTCTGGTTTTGTTTCATGAGTTTTTTGTTATTTTGAGTGATTTCTCAAGAGAAGGGGGGTAGCAAGAATCTCAGGATCTGTTTTTTTGTTTGTTTGTTTGTTTGTTTTTTAATTTGCATATGGGCAGGAGGCACCAGGGATCGAACTCCAGACCTCCAGCTCGGCAGGTCGGAGCTCTGCCTGCTGAGCCACGGCAGCCGCCCTCAGGATCTGTTTTTAACCACTAATTATGTACCTCCCATCTAAAGATGTATTTATCTACTGAGGCTTTTCATGTTTCTGAAAATTTGATGGAATTTTCTTTTTTTCTTCTTTGCCTCTTTCTGTATCTTTCTAGTCAGAGCTCAGCTGCATGGAAGGCAGCTGCACTTGCTCATTTCCAGCTAGTGAACTGGAGAAGGTGCTTCCCCAGGCTATCCTGTATAAATACTATGAGCGAAAGGCAGAAGAAGAAGTCGCTGCGGCCTATGCTGATGAGCTTGTCAGGTGAGTTCTTGGCATCTGAGGGTTCTGTCTGTCGGCTCATGTCAAGGATGTTCCTTCCCATTGGGAAAACTGCCGGGGCACCTTGACCAGATGATGGAAACTTTCTAACAAAACTCTACCTTCTAGATTTTTTTTGGCATTTCTTGATGGAAAATTAAGAGGATATTTTATTAATGGGAAAATCTGCAGCTCAAATTTTAATTAACATTCCTTGGCAGTTTTTGTTTTGTAAGTACAACCATTGTGCACTGGGTTGGATGGAAAGGGACATGTGCAGGGAGCTCTCACAAAATGGAGGATTTGTTTATTGAGGGGTTTCACTGAGCAAATACCCACAATGGTGCCTGCATTTCCTGGAAAGAGCCAGCACAAAGGAGAGATTCTCAGTCCATGTTTTAATGAAGACTGAGGAATATGTTAAGAATGTTCTTGTTTGTATGTTGTTTTGTTGTGTCAATTTAAAAAAAAAAACAGCATATGACTGGGTGCACAGGTAGTTCAGTGGTAGAATGCTCACCTTCCATGCAGGAGACCTGGGTTCGAGTTCTGGACCATGCACCCAAAAGAAAAAAAACATTCGGCTGTCCACTCAAAATCACAGTTTACATTTTAAGTTATAAGGAACCAAATCATACTTTAATATTCCAAGTAAATATTAATTCTGCCCTTTTGATTCTAGATGCCCCTCCTGTAGCTTCCCTGCCCTGTTGGACAGTGATGTGAAGAGGTTCAGCTGTCCCAATCCTCGCTGCCGAAAGGTAAGGATGCACTTTCCTTTCTAGATGTATGCTTGTGTTATGGTATTACTGGCTACCCTAATGGCCTAAATATTTGCTATTTATCTGCATGCCAACCCATGAGAAGGATTTGAGTGCTTTTCTTTTCATGAAAGCAAGTGAAGATGGATACTTCGTGAATGGTGGTTGACATGGTTACAACGAAGTGGGCCACTGGTGAAATTCTAGTCACAAAGCTCTAAAACCCTGTTTCAGACCATCCTCATATAAGAGCAGATGTTATAATGTAAAATGTGAAGGTTTTTATTCTTCTTTCACTGTGCCAGCATTTTTCTTGCTTATTTTCCCCCTACTTTGTGCTCAGATTATTCTCCCTTGAACTGTGCCTCCTACACTGTAAACTATGAATGCTTTAAAATGTGTCAACTCTTCATAAGCCACTTGGCGTTTTAGCAAATTTTGGCACCCATTTCTTTAAAACAGCTTGAGCACACTTGGTCATTGCAGTATATCTGCTTTGTGGAGGAGTGAGGAGATAAAGTTGGAGATTGGGGAAGAAGGGAAAAGTTAACTAATGGACTAAAATTGTATTCTTTTTTATCTTAATATCCACTGTTTTTCACATTTTTATATTTCTGTGTGAAGTATGGATGCATCCTTCAAAATGATTTCCCCTCTCCAGACTATTGATATAACATTTGTTCCAACAGTTTCTGGCACTTAGGATTAAGAAAGTATAATAACCAACTTATATTTTTGTGTGCTGACAATGCCTCTGATCCTGGAAGGTCTGGGAAGGTGGAGTGTGAGCTAAAACACACAGGTCAAGGAAGCAGTGTCCAAGGGAGGGAAAGGGTGGGAGGTGCAGAGAGGCTGGAGGAGTGTTGTAGGCCCCAAAGCCAGGGTGGTCTTAGAGCAGGGAGCTCTGTTTGGCTGATGAAAATAGTCCATGTGAGAGATGATGTGCGGGATTGTCTGTTACCAACTGCACATGACTGCCACCCCTCCAGGGCTTCCCCATGAATTGCTCAGGAGGAGCTGGGAACTACATTTTCTCTTAAGTTCTAAATTAGAGTCTTCCAGTGAAAGAACTTACACACGATTTGGAAGACAAAAGAGGAGCATTACAGGCAGGCATAAGGACAAACTTGAGGTCTGAGATGGCATCCAGGTAAGTGTCTTGAAAACCTGGGATGTCAGTAGAAGCTTCCTTCTTAAGTTTCTAGGAGAAGCACCAAATATTCTACGTTCTCTCCCTATGGTAGGAATATACATGTCCTGTTGAACTTAGAGGTGGCCATGTAACTTGTTCTGGCCAGTGAAACGTGAGTGTAGATGAGATAGGTCACTTGGAGGAAAAGCTTTAAGAGTTAGTGTATTGTTTTTTGGGTTTCTTCCTCTGCCAAGATGGACTTGCAGCATAAATGAGAAATTACACCTTTGTTGTAAGCTGCTGAGGCTTGAGTTTCTTCTGATTGATTAACCTAGTGTATCCTGACTGATACAGATAATGAGGATCAAAACTAACTCTGGTGAGTGGAGGAGAGGAGAAAAAGAGCAAATTTGAAAGATATTACAGAGGTAAGGTGAGAAAGTCATATTCTGAAACTGGGTGTAGTAGGAAATCAAAGATAACACAGGTTTCTCTGGTTTGGGCAATGAAGTGGCTGATGACATTATTCACCAAGTTGGAAATAGAATAGAAAAAGATTTCAGGAAATTTCGTTTTGGACATGTTGAGTTTTGGAGGTACAAGTGTCCCATGTGCATATTTTCCCACTGCCTGGCAGGTGGTAGTGCTCAGTAAACGTGATAAGCGCCTAGGGTGGGGGACACAACAAGGAATCCAGGCTGGAGAAGGATTTTGGAGTCAGGACAAGAAGCAGCTAAAGGAACCCTTGGGAGCACACAGGCAGCTCAGCAGGTGGAGGGTGGGGCTCCCTGGGGTTAGGTCACAGGAGTTCAAGAATGCTAGAGGGTAAAGAATGCTAGTAGCATTTTTATTAAAATCACATCGAGTTATTACATTAAAAATGTTGACTCCTGCCATCTAGGTCCATAGTATGTCTCTCCGTTTATTCATTTCTTATGTCACTTGGTAATGTTTAAAAATGGAGGGAATGCATCATAAAACATTATCAGTTGCTGTGTGCTTCAGGTAATGACATTCACATTCTGGCCCTACCTTCTCCTGTTAGGATGGGTGGGTCTTCAGGTGCTTGGCCCACCGTGGGAACCTGAAGCACCTGCAGCTTGGTGGAGCTGGATCAGTCAGCAGAGCAGATTGCAGAGGAGGTTCCCACCCTGTCCTTCCAATTAAAATTAAGCCATCCTCTCCTCATTTATTACCTATTAAAGAGCAGCCACCAGGTGGCAGCAGTGCTCCACAAGGAATGGTGACTGCTTTTCTCTTGGGCATTTTTTTTAAATTATGCATGTCAGCAGAACACTCTTGTAAGCAGAACCAACTAAATAGTTTTCTGCTTAGTACTAGAACAAAACCACCACATGCACTCTGAATTTAATATCAAATGTGTCAGTGTTCTCAGGGTATATACTTTTACCTTTTTCACTTGTGCAAATTCTGTTTATGACTTTCTCTTCAGCAAGATGTCTAAACCAACCATTAATCTTCAAGGATACCTAATGTTTGAAATGAGCCACAGATTAATTTTGCCCCATGTGAGACTAAGGGAATCAGCTTCCTCCTTGCAGTGTCTTTGCCAGTAACCTAAACTCCAGTTAGATTTCCAGGAAGTCATCCCTCTCCAAAGAGGTGGAGTTTATATTAGCGTTTTTGTCTGGAGGAGGGCTTGAATGCCTGTAATCATTCCCTGAAATCCCTGAAGAGTACCATGCTCTGTCTTTGATGAAATAGGGAGCGAGTCCTTGTTTCATTGATAGGAGGGAATGCTTTTGTCAAGGCCCTAAGCTCCCTTGTGTGTTCTAAGATAAAGAATTCATCAGTTTGTTTTCCAGCATGCTGCTTTGGGGAATGAATTGAATGTGTTTGGTATGTGACTGCAGAGCGTTAGATAAAAGGAGATTTGAAAGTGGTGCTTCTGGAGGATTTATCCTCAGGGTCAGAGAGTCCCTGTTGAATCTCTTCCTGCCATTCAAGAGCCTTAACTTTGCTCCATAACCCAAAGATACCTAAGTAAGGCTTTTCAGAAAGTAAGGCAAAGGCTAGCAATTGAAGGTTCAGTAGTGTTCGTCAAGCAAGTGCAGAGAAGAGAGACCTCTGGTGGTAAAACTTTAATCAGAATAATTGTTCAGAATAAACCTACTTTGGTGCCTTTGATATAGACGGAGCCTGAGGATGTAAGTATGGCTGTGTAACCATACATCTTTTCTTGCATCACTTGTGTTTGTTTTTACTTACTCTTTCTCACCCACCAGCTCTCTTCCCTTGTCTTTATTTTACCCTTTCTAGATCCCATCCTATCCTTTGTAGCATTCAGTATTATTGACTCTGTAGCAATGAAATGTAACCAGGGTTTACATCCACTGTGAGCTGGTTTGTTGCTGACAAAACAGGCTCTGCAGCAGCCTACAGTAACTAAGTGGTTGCGTGAGGAGCATTTAAATGATTCTGTGCCAGCTGTCAGTGCCAGGGCAGCTACAGCTGTGATAAGTGACAGCTGGCACTTACTAGCAACACTATAATTCGAGGCCCAGCCAGTCACCTGACTCCTGTGCTGAGCACAGGCCCTTACTTTATCTGGATAAGACGGAAGTACGATGCTCTTGTTTCTGCTCTCCAGGAAAACTTTTTTTCCGAAAGTAGCATTGACAAGAAAACCAAAACACTTTTAAGCCCACAAACGAAGGCTTATCTCCTGGAATGGTTTCCCTGCTGCATAGTGCAAGTCCACAAAGAAGCAGGGGGCCTGGAAATTCCTTAGGGGATCTAGCCTGCCCCTCCTTCCCTCAAGGCAAATACTTCCTCCAGAACCCAGAGGGGTTCAGGGCTCTGAGGTAGCAGTGCTCCCTGGAGGCACATCCTGGAGAGTGGCTTGCAAAGCCTTCAGCTCTTTTTGGTCCCCACAGAAACCTGAGGTGAGGAAGGCAACACTGAGGCATGAAGTAAGGGGATGGGAGAGGGGGAACAAGGAGGAGCCCAATGTTTCTAAGAGCTCAAAGGGAAGCCTCCAGGCCCTGGAACATAGCTCCAGAGTGGATCCCAAAGTCTGTCCCTACAGAGATACCTTTCCATCAAGCACTGAGCCAAGTCAGCATCGTAGCAAGGTTTCAGAATCTAGCTTTTTTTTTTTTCTGTCTTAATATTTTTGTTAGTTGGCACTTTTTAAGATTTCCCATAGTAAACAGCATAGTAAATCTGTATCGGAGGCATCTCGATCCTTGAAAGATTTTGGTTTATAATTATACACCCATAGAGTATACACTTCCCTTGCTTGATGTCTTCATACCCAGTGAGTATAGAACCTGGTTATTTCAAGGTGTGTTTTGTTGTTGTTGTTGTTTCCAAGAAGAATAAGAGCCACAAAAGGCAAATATTGCTTACCTTTTGTCTCACTGTCTTCCCAATAAAAGCCAAATAAATACATTTGCTGTTGTTTGCAGTGATTATTTAAAAGGGAGGTTGATATCTACCCAAAGTAGGAAAAGGTAAAATTAGACAAGAGTTAAAAATGCCAACATGAATATTTTATTCTGGTTTCCCTCAACCCTACAAAAATAGATTTTATTCCTATATTACATCCACTTTATCTATTTATGTTGGACTTTGGTAAAAACAACAGCCTCTAACTCTTGCCCTGCCCAGGACTATTGAGAGGCCAGGGCAGGTCTAGGGGACTGGTAAAGCGTGTGTGGGCAGGGGCAGCACTGCGCTCCACACTCCCTCCTGGGGTCTGCTGCCGTCCCTCAGATGGTCTCCCCTGGGAGCCTCGGAGAGGCCAGCTGCCAACTGGGAGGGCAGGTGAGGGGAGCTCGTCATCTGGGACGAGTCCCAGAGCCAAGGCCGTCAGAAGACAGGGTAGTGGCCTGTGACTTTGGGCGCTGGTTGCTGGCTTCCCTAACCTCAGGAAATGGGCATCACACTGCCTTGCCCCCTGAACGCATCCCACTTTTTCACCCCAGGTGAAGCTACTTCGAACAGTTAAAATGTTTCACCTTCCCAGTAAACAAATCCCAGAGCTTCCTATTCAGCCCCAAATGAGGCCTCTTTGTTTTACTCCTTTGTCAGCACTGCTTGTGACAAGTGCAGTTGCTTGCCTTTATTAGTGAGTTTTCTGTAGGTTCTTTTGAAGACAGTGCCCTGCCACAGGTCCACCATGTGCTATAAATATAAAAGAAATAACAAGAAAAGAAAGAAAGAAAGAAATACATGACTCTCACTTGTTTTACAGTGAGGGCAACAGTATAGCATGGTGGTCAAGAGCAGGGATTTTGATATTGGGCCGCATTGTGCTGGAATTCCAGCTCTCCCACTTCCTGGCTTTGTGACCTAGAGTAAATACTTCATCTCCTTGAGCTACAACTTTGAGCTTTTGTGTAATGTAAATGGCATAAGAGGGTGAAATGCGTAGTCTGGTGCCTAGTCTGTGGTGTCAGTGAACAGCAGCTGCTCACGAGGGAGCTAGAGACATGCTGAATAGTGGATGGTGTGGCGCAGCGCAGGTGGTGAAAGGAAGAACTTCCCTGGGTTGTGTGGAATCTGTACCTTAGTTGTTTAAACCCTGCACTCAAATACTTTGTATCCTAGCTCCTCAAAATGCACAGTGCAAAGGAGATAGATTTTTTAAGTCAAATCTTTTGCTAAAAGTAACGTAAGAAATGACAGTTCTTAATTTAGTCCTCATTGCTGGGGAGAGCAAGATAGTACCCAGCCTGCCTCTTGAGTCTTTCCACTCACTGCTGTATCCCCTCCTCTTGCATTTCTCATTGATTTCTTATCCCTCTCTGGACAAATAAAGAATCTCTGAAACAGTTTCAAAGAGCATGAGCATAGGGAGTGTCTAGAAACAAAATGATAGTCATTTTGCTGGAGAACTCAGAATTAGTCACAAAGTAAGATAAAAATCCATGGTTTGTCTCCATGACTCAATTTGTAATGTGTTTCGTCTTTCGGGAGGGCACTGACCTTCACACCGCCCCTCCCGCCCCGCGCTACAGGCGGGCCTGGAGGGCTGCGTGCTTCACCTTGTTCTCTCACCCCAGCAGAAGGACAGAACTCTTGGTCTCTTGTTTTTTATTTTGGTCTGTACTAAAATAAATTGTTTATAGTACTTATAGAAGTCTCTGGGCGGGGTTTAGCAGGGGTTTCTGTGAACCCTTTATTAAAATAGAAACTCTCACCCTTTTTTGTGGTTTTTGTGGCCGTCAGTTAGCCATTCCTTGTCAGACCCATTGCAGACTAACTCTGCTCACAAACTGGAGGAATTACAAAACTTGAATATCTCTTTTCTAGAAACCACACACCATTTTGTTTAGTGCCTTTATCTGTTTTGCTAAAATAATTTAATGGCATTTTTCTGGGCCTGTGGCCTCATCCAAAGAGTGATACTTTTTGATTTAAAGTGTTCAGAAATCTCTAATTAAAAATCACTTAAGAAATTGATATCTACAAAATGTCTTTTTATGAAGAGTGATTTACCTCCTTTATTCTCTTTACACTAATTGTACGTTACCAGGTATCAGCATCTTAATTTGTTTTAGCGATTCTCATTGTGATGTCCTTGAGAAAGGAGAGTGTGCTGGTGTGTGTGTGTGTGTGCGCGCGCGCACCGCACATTGACGTGCAGAGCAGTAGTGTCCCCTTTTTGCATTCTCAGCACAGAGCACTGCAGGAGTTTCCAGCCTTCCAGGTAGAAGAGAAATTGTTGCTATGGTAATAACACAAGCATGAAAGCACCCTCCATCCCCGTGGGTGTCTATTTGAGAAAGGAGGAATGTGGGGAAGGGGAGCAAAGAGGCATGTTCAGAGCATTAAGCAAAGTTAAAGCAAAGCTTAGGCTGAAACTGCAGTTGGGTAGCATTGCTGTGTTTCCTGTTGAATTCAAGGTCATGTTCCAATTGCACTGTGGTATCTAAGAAATGTAAATAACCTTTTACTCATCAGTGTTCTTCCCTGACTTTGAGACAAAGATACGGAGAATAAGCAGGACCTCTGTCAACTCTTAAGTCCCCAAAGGCCATGTGCCCTTTTCACAGACCACAGTTAGAAAATGTATCTCTATATCTGCGGCTGGTGCTCTGTTCAGAGACCTTGAAAACCCCACTGCCCTTCATGGCCAGCATGTTAGGCTGAGGCGCCAATCCCTCATCATCTCCTCTGAAGCTAAGTAACAGTTGTGTGCTGTCTGTCTGCACCACATGCTAATGTCCCCTGAGAAGATGGATTCAAAATAACCTTGGTAGCCCAGACCAGTGTGGGGAACAAAATCTCAACTACTAAATTCAGGGGTAAGGAGCAGAGCAAAATGTTAGACCTGTTCTATCTGAACGTGATTTTATAATCACAGTAAATCTGGCAATGATTTTCTTGAGTTGGAAGTTAAAGCAGGTTGGATTGTAGGGTACCTGTTAATATAATACTCACTGGGTTTTAGACACGTATACTAGGGATTTTATCCTCCTCATCTGCTCAAAGTCTATACAGCTAGTAAATGACAACATCGAGAATTAATTACTGTGATTTCTGTATTTTTGGTGAAATTTTGGTATGGTGTATATAATAGAGTCCTTATCTTTTGGAGATACAAGTGAGATGTTATATAATCTTCAAAATTTGCTTCAAAATTATACTGGAGGATGGGAGATGGGAGGAGAGTAGGTAGGGTATGGATGAGCTAAGTTTGCTTTGCTTCAAATTATACTTCCGTATATAAATATGCTAAGTTTGGCCATGAGTTGATGATTATTTGGATATGAATGATGGATACATGAGGCTCATTATATTATCCTGACTACTTTTGTATATGTTTAACATTTTTATATAACAAAGATTAAAAACAAAACTAACTAACGATAAAAAATCTAGCTCTGCTTGACTCCATAGCCACACACACAGTATCCGTGCACCTCCCCAAACACACACCTCTTTCTCTCAACTGCTTTGCTTTACTGCCTTGGGGTGCATTGCTCTTTGAAACTAGAAAGACCCTTACTCAGATATTCTACTTTATGGATTGGTCATTTTGTTAAGAGATGGGAAAACTTGTTACATAATAGGAAAATGTCAACAGATTTGTGGGAAGATTGAAGGATTATTCATCCTGAGAAGGGAAGCCTTCCTGCATGTAAGTTTCTCTGTTTGCACTAGATTCTTTCCTTGTTAAGTAGTAGGGAGCTTATATTTTCCAGCCTCACTGAGAAAGCAGACTTAAACGATTGCTACCACATTGTAACCAGTGAAAGGGGCCCTTGAGCGCCCAGGGCCCTTGCAGTCTACGAAAGACTCTACTTTCTCTGGGAAAGCTTGCATGTTGTCTGGCCTTAAGGCCAAAAGAGAGACCAGATGACCTTTCGGGTGTCCTTCCAGCCTGATTTATAGGAAATTGAAGGTTTTCAAACTGGCATTGACATTTGATTTTCAAAAAGAAACAGGCTAGGAGAATATCTCAGATCACATCCCTGCAGCCTCATAAAAGCACTGTTCAGTTGTATTTCCCATTTGAAGTTCATATGAAAAGCATTTTAAGTTTCAAAAGCTCTCTGTTTCTGAGAAGCTGATGCCAAATTTTACCCAAAGAGAGTGAGATATATTACAAGTTTTTCTTCTCTTTTCTTTAACTGAAACTTGTCCTTTTGCCTTTCTCTCCCCTCTTCCATCGGAATTTTGCTGCTAAAAACCATCCTCTGGTGCTGTTCCTGCTGTGAGTTACCCTGACCTTCTTAGCTCCAAGTCCCTGTTACCTCCTGTAATAAACCTACCTCCCTTTCCCCCTCAAGGCCAGCACCCACTCTGACGTAACATTTTCTTTACCCAGCTGGTATCTTTTCTCCAGACAAGTACCCTTGCTTCCTAACTACCTCTGTCATCGTGGCTTTCACTACTGTGAAGGGTCTTCCCTTCCCTAAATCTTCATAGAAATCCTTTGCCTCACCTTAGTGTAGGAGGAGCCGACAAGGGTATTGCCCCTTACCCTCCCAACGCTTTCTTTTCCTCTGTCCTTAGCATGTTTGTTACCTGCTCCCTTGGCATAGGCTTGCAGGGATAGGTGGGACACACTGCTTTGGTTGGAAGTTAGGCATTCATTTATTCAGTAGACGACTATTGAGCATTGCTCTGCGAGGAGAAATACAATCAGGGACAGCCACAATCCTAACTTAAAAGATCTTTAAGACTTGGGCCGGGGGGTGGGGTGGGAGCTCATATACACACAGTTAAATGATGAGAGGGTGATGATGACCCCGGGATGCGTTGATAGGAATGAGAGGAGAGGAAAGTCACTTTGGTTTGGCATGGCCAGGAAATAATTCATGAAAGAAGTGGCTCCACCTGACCGCCCTAGGTAGCAATAGGGAGACTAGCCCTTCAGGGCCTCGGTGTACATTATGCACAGCTGTGTGGAGAGTCAGCCAGTAGAAAGGTATGGCTAGAGCAAGAGGAAAAAGGACGGGAAAGATGGATAGAATCCACATAGTAGGGGGCTTTATAAAGCAGGACATGGAGGGTGAATTATAGTCTAGAAACCCCCCCAGAGCTGTTGAAGGTTTAACCTAGGAGCAGTTTGATTGAAATGCTGATTTGATCAAAATGCTGCTTTAGGGAAGGTAGCTCTTGTAGAGCAACAAAAGAGGGATCAGGAAGTAGAGAGGGCTCTGACACAGAACGTTAGGGAAGCTGAGCATCTTGGCCACTGCATTATCATAACTGATTATTTCTCTTACCCTGGTAACCCAAGTCGTGGGAAGAGACACTGATTCTGTATTCCTCAGTTAACAGATCCATTAGTCCCGAAGCCTTTTCTTAGTGCAGAAGGATATGTGTGATTCATTCTCCAGAAGGCCTATGTGGGATTCCATTGACCTGAAGAAACCAGTCTTGTCAGTCTTGTGAGGACTGGCTTGGTTGGTAGAGGGGAGAGGCAGCAGTGCCAAGGGTGGAGATGGAGATGGCCAAGGAGAGACAGTAGGAGAGGAAAGGGGGGCTGGTCCACAGTCACATCGGGGCCAGTTGTCCAGGAGGCTGCTGCCGTGTGCTGCCTCTCACGGTGCTGGTGATCCGCGCAGCCCAGCCTCCTGGACGCAGGGGGCTTGTGGTGGGAGAGGCACCACTCGCTGCAGGGAAGTGAGGGAAACCCTGGTCATTTGGCATTGTTGTTCTGCTGCAGTTCCACAGACCCATGGGTTTTGTTTGTTTGTTTTTGAAAATGGGCTTTGGGTGCTTTAAATATAGAAGAAACCATATATCCATAACATGTTTTTTCCCCACCCATTTCAGAAGACTTTTCCAGCTGAAAATATGCCAGATAAACTTAATTTCTTTTACGAAGATAAGCTTAATTTCCCTAACTCTGATGTACATACAGAGAATTGCTTAATTCTCAGTTTGCAACATGCTTTCCCAGCTGTTGGGACGCCTGCCTTTTTTCCATGGGCCTCCTGACAGAAATGCAAACAATTTAAGGCCCTATGGTACTAACTGCTGTTTATTACCCCAAGGACTGTAGATATTTGAGTGTTTTCTCAGGGAATGTATTTATCTGGCTGCTTTCCTGTCCCTCAGTGCCTTGCAGGAGAAGGATCAAGGCTGCCCTGGGCTGCAATAAAAGCTGCAGTCCCTCCTTCACAGTGTGTCCACCCTGGCTGTCTGAGTCCAATCTGCCCCTTTGCGTAAGAAAATGAAGTCAGTCCTGCAGATGTGTTCTGGCTGAAACAGTGTTTTCTGGGGCACCTCAACTTAGAACTTTTGGCTTTTTATACCTCATTTTATAAAAAGTGTGTTTCCAAAAAAATAAGGCTGACACTGCCCATAAATAAACGCCTCAGTTTGCAGGCACGGCCAAGGAAGAAGGCATCTGGGAACTGTTTGGCTAGTGTTTGTGCTTTCCCTCAGTGAATGCCTGTTGTGCACCCTTCCATCCAGGGGTGGCTCCGGGCGGGGGGGGGGGGGGGGGGGCGGGGGTGACACTGTTATATTACTGCCAAAACCACAACAAATGACAACTTTCCGTTCTGTCATCTCTCTTAGCTCCACTGCTGGGCAAGCAATTCATTTTTCTACCATAAAAGGGCAATGAAACTTGTCTATAGCTGTGACGCCTTCTGCGCTACAGGGAGGAAGCAAAGGGCGAGAAGGAAGAACAGTGCTCTCGCAGTACATAGGGCAGTGTTTGCCTGAGCCCACATGGCCTGCTCTCATCAGATTTTAAGCATCATCATCAGGAGAAGAGGATGGGTGGAAAGCAATGTGGAGTCTCTGCCAGGCAGTCAAGTTGAGAAATATGAGGTCAGAACAGGCTTGGGTATCGTTTACATCCCATGTTCATCTAGTAGGCGCTGGGTGTCTAGTGCAAACCCTGCTACAAGGAACTACACTGAGCCTGCCCGGGTGAATACATATTATTGGCATTTGATTATCTTGACTTGTGAGTGTAGCTGTTAGGTTTATAAAGAGGGACCCAAGAAATCATCATAACACAGACACCTTCACTTTTGGAGCTGAAGAAAACTTGGAGAGGTTAAGTGCCAGGTTCATACATGTTGAAGAAATCATTTCACTTGTCTTTTGCTTATATATGGACTTTAGATTCAGGGATAACTAACCTACATATACCCCCAGTGATACGTGAATGTATCAATTCAACTGCAGTTAAAGGTAAACCACAGAAACCTTGACTGGTACAAATTCAGTTCTGAATTGTTGGATTTATATGGCAGTTTAACCGTGGTCTCTTGAAAAGTATATATATAGTCTTTGTCAAGTTACCTATAAAATCCATTTGTCCTTTAGGTGATTATAAATAAATGTTCAAAATGAACACAGAAACAGGGAAAAGCAGGCACATGGCTTGTCCTGAAAATATTCTGACCACTTTGGAGACAGTGACTGCAAAATTCCTGCCCCATAGGACCTGGCAAAGGTACCACAATACCAACCAACACATGCCCTATGTCAGAGCACAGCTGCCAGCGGACCTCTGGGCCTGGGATCTGCCACTGCCCGAGGCAGAGCAGGCTCTCGGGTGCAGCCACAAGTGGCCTCCTCACCTTTCTGCCTAGCGTCCATGAAAGTCTTCCCACGGGAAGAACTTGTTGTTTGAACCCACCTTAATTCTGACTGCACATCCAGTTTCATAGTGGGTGCTGGAACTGAGCTGAGCACATTCCTAAGGGAATAAAAATTGTATCCAAGAATATTGCTCATCTGGAAATTTGGGAGGAAAGCAAGGATTTTCAAGGTTAAATCTTATTACCCAGATTGTGCTGGTGGTCAGAATAGATTCTGAGCTCATTGGCTCTGAATCCAAAGTTAACTCAGAAGTCATTCCTAAAGGAAAATATCATTGAGTAGAAATTACTGAAACAAGCACAGTATGAAATTAGTAAAATATCACATACCTAAACCTTGTTTTGAAACTGTAGAACTAATTTAAAATCTTAACATTCTGGCAGATAAAGGGATTGAGTAGACGATCTTAAAATGGAAATTTTACACAACTTGTTTTTTTCAATACCTTTCTAATTTTTTTTCTTTAAAATATAAAACTGAGTATTTTAATCGAGTGAAGTGCTAATGTGGTACTTCTCAAGACCTCACACTGCCCTTGGAATAAACAGGACAATGCCCAAAAGAGTTCACCTGCGCACCTGACATATTCCTTAGTTGCTGAAACCTGCAAGTCCTTGGTTTTTGTGAGCAACAGCAAGTAAATTTTGCCCTGTTGAACAATTATTAGTTACGTTATCGTTTTATAGGACTCAAACAAATACCATTTCCTTCTTGAACCAAGAGTCCCCCTCACCATCTCTTGCTGTCTATACTTGCCTGGGCATCCTAGCCATGTGGTAACCACTTAAAGACATCAGCCTGCTTGCTTCCTAATTTGGTCGCAGTATGCTTCAGGCGTCTTGCCTAACTTTAGAAAAACACAAACAAAGGGAATAGCAAAAGACCCACAGTTTGCCTCTTACTTCCTCTAAAAAGAGGAAGTCATATTTTGAGGGGTGTAACTTGTTCTGAAGTTCCTTCTTTAAATCTGGCTTCATGCTCTGTCTTTCCTAGCTAGTTCCTGATCTTACCTTCCTCGTCTTTCTTAATGCCTGTCGACGTTTAAGGAGTTGAATTTTATTTTTACATTTTCAACTTATATGGTCTTTAACAGGAACAGGTTGAGTATATTTGGTACATCCATGCTATGGCATGCACCAGGGCTCAGCAGACTTTTTCTATACATGGCCAGATAGTAAATATTACAGGTTTGGCAGGCCATGCAATCTCTGTCACCGCTACTCAACCCTGCCTTTGTAGTGCAGAAGTAGCCCTAGATAGTACGTGAACAGATGAATGTGCTGCGTCCCAGTAAAAGTTTATTTTCCAAACTAAGCGACCCTGGCATACATCTTCACATTAAAAAGTATGATATGGCTCCAGTTGTGTTCATAATATGGAGCTGTCACCACGAAATAGTGAGGAAAGTGAGATGCAGAACAACAGGTACAGTCTGCTCCCGTGTAGATTTTAAGTGGGTAGAGGAGGGTATATACACCAACACACACATAAAATATATTTGGAAAGACAGACAAAAAATTGGCGGCAGCGAATTGTGTCAGGAGGATCACTGAGGGCCAGGGGAAAGCGCAAGAATGGGCGTGCAGTACTTTTCCAATAAAAAACATGTCGACACCTGTTTTCATCAACTCAGTCATCTCTCTGAACTTTTAGAGCAAATGGATTTTATTTTTTATTTTAAGAGAACTTAAAGGAAAGCAAAAATATAATTTTAAAAATCCTTTTATATTTAAAAACTCATATTTATTTCTCCTAGTTCCTTGTGGGGGCCTTTACCACCCTGAAAAGGAGTGCCTTGCCTCAGGTTTGTAGATGCGACGAGATTTTGTGTTGAATGGAAAGAGCTGGAACTTGGCAGATCTGCCTTTCTTCTTCCTGACCTTGTTTAGACAGCCCTGTGTACAGCACACGCTCCAGCACAGCTGGTCAGTGTGCAGCCAGTTAGAGAAGCCTGCGCCACAAACCAGACCTCAGTGGAAATCAGTATTTTTTAATAATGATTCAAGACTGCTTCCAGCTGCTTCCTTTTTCCACAGAGATTATTTCTGACTAGCAAGTAAGGATGGGTTCTGATTCACCCAAGCATTGCTGTGCATGCTTTCGGTTGTGAAACCAGCAGATAAAGTTGTTATTTAGTATATATAACAGTTCACTTTTGGTATGTGAGGCAGATCCTTCTCCTCCTAGAAAGGAATATAGACATAAGCTTAAAGAAATTCATGTATGGCCATTGTCCCTGGGTTATAACCCCCATCTCCCAAGCAAATATTTTCCAAACAGCCATGCTAATCCTTTTCCAGGCCTAATTTGCAGTCATTCCGTTTTTTCTACAAAGCTCTTTGTAGGAATGTGGGAAAGTGTAACTTATCAAATCCCCCCTTGGAAACACTGTAGTATAGAGATTTGCAGAGAAAAAACAGTTATAACAATATAAAGTCTTCTTTCTCTTCCACTAAGGAAGGAATGCCTGGCTGCCAAACCCAGATTTTGCTCTGTGTTACTGGTCTCAACTTTAGCTGTAAAAACATTAAATAAAACGGCACCAGTTCTACTGAAGCAAGCAGACAATGCCTTTTATAAAAGAAGCCATTTAAAACATTGAAAATATGTTTGAAAGATACTGATGTAGTTTCCTTTGACCTCAATTTCAGACACTAATAACCCTCCAGTGCCATGGAGGTAGTACTTCTTGTCAGGTGGCCAGAGGCATGTCCGCTGCAGGATAAAGCTGTACTTCATATAATCGAGGGCAGTAAAAAGTTGTTGTTTGTCATACATATTGTCCCTAAAGGGAAGTTGAGCATTTTAAAGAATAGATTTACAGCTATCGTCCACTGCTATCACACACACACTCGCTTTCTTTCTTCCTCTCTGCACCAGCACCACCTGTCTCCACCTCCCCACCCACCCCCAGCTCTCTCCATTACTGCTTTTAACCTTGAAGCCTCTGTTATATGCTTATGCATTCATCCTGTTCCTGCTCTTGCATTATTGATGGGACTAGAGCAGTGCAGCCAGGACACTGACATTACTAATCGCTGCTTTAACAGAGAAGTCAGGAGCAGGGAGGAGAGTGGGCCGTGAGACAGTTTTGTAATCATAAAGCACTGCAGTCAGGCAAAATTGCATGGTGTGTGCATTCTGTTGGTTCAGGGTGGAGGTGGGTTGTCTCCCCTTCATCACAGGCAGACACAGCAGACCACCCTTTTGGCAGGAGGAGAAAAGCTCTTCACGTTAGTTGCCCCAGGCTTGGTGTCTCTACACATGGTTGGAGAAAGGGATTAATTTCCGTCAAAACCTAAAAACATCACAGAATTCTTGCCCTTCTGCAAACAAAGCTATTGTGCTGGCAGCGTGAACCCAAAAGAGGATTACATAAAAAATAGTAGAAAAGTAGGTATATACCCAAAAGAATTGAAAGGAACTCAGACGGATACCTGTATGCCAGTGTTCAGAGAATTATTCACAATTGCCAAAAGGTAGAAACAATCCAAGTGTCCATCTGCAGATGAATGGACAGACAAAACATCTGTCCATACAATGGAATATAATACAGCAATAAAAAAGGAGTGAAGTACTAATCCATGCTGCAAGGTGGATGAAACTTGAAGATGATTGAGTGAAAAAAGGCAAACATGACAGGATAGATATTATATGATGCGACTTACGTGAAATGACTAGAATATGCAAATTCATGGAGAAAGAAAGTAGATTGCAGGCCACTAGGGGCAGGGGGTGCGGAATGGAGAGTTAGTGCTTACTAGGGACAGATTCTGTTTGGGGCGATGGGAAAGTTTTGGTATTGGGTAGTGGTAATTGTAACATAACATGATGAATGTAATTAATGCCACTGAACTATATACTTGAAAGTGATTAAAATGGGGAATTTTATTTGTATATATGTTACAATATTTTGTTTGGTTACCATCTGAAATTTAGTCCTCTCTAGCCTCCACATTCCCATTCCATGTCGAATAGGTACATTTTTCATATGCACCCATGTATCTGTGAAGCTACTAGTACCACGCACTAGAAGATGTAAAGCTGCTGGGTCAAGAGTTAACTTGACATATACATGAACTTACCTGATTTACAAAATGTCACATGGTATGCTAGTTTGAATGTGTTGTACACCCCCAGAAAAGCCATAGCCTTTAATCCTTATTCAGTATTGTATGGGGAAATCCTTTGATTAGATTGTTTCTGTGGAAATGTGACGCACCCAGTTGTGGGTGGGACCTTTTGAGTAGATTATTTCCATGAAGATATGACACATCCAGTTGTGGATGTGGCCTTTTGACTAGCTAGAGATAGGACTCCACCCATTCAAGGTGGGTCTTGATTTGTTTACTGGAGTCCTTTAAAAGAGGGAACATTTTGGAGAGAGCCCAGAACTGACAGAGACAGAAGACTTTGGAGATGCTGAAAGAAAATGCCCCTCCCCCCCCCAGGGAAGCTGTTTGAAACTAGAAGTTAAAGGACCAGCAGATGCCAGCCTCATGCCTTCCTCCTGACAGAGGTATTCCAGACCCATTGACCTTTCTTGAGTCAAGGTATCTTTCCCTGGATGCCTTTGTTTGGACATTTTTATGACCTTAGAACTATAAACTTGTAACTTAATAATTCCCTTTATAAACACCAACCCATTTCTGGTATATTGCATTTTCAGCAGCATTAACAAACCGAAGGAGGTGATGTGATCGTTAGAGGTTGTTGGTTTGAAGGGAGCATTGCCAGAATAATCTTAATTCTTCTTCAGACTAGCCGTGGGATTGCCCAACACCTTACTGAATACTTGTTTCTTCTTCTGTAGAAGGAATATGATAATTACCAGCCTACCTTACTATGTAGGATTGTTTAGTGATTGTAAATATATGTGAAAGACATTGGGTATGCTGAGATGTAGTAATATAAGCTAATGAACTTCTATTTGTGAGAAGTTAGCAGCAGCACCTCATCACGTAGTGCAAGTGGTTTATGCTTTAGGGAGAAGAGAATTATATTCACTGGAGCAGTCGATAAATCTCAGGCCTTTAATGTTACGTGGGAAACCGTAACCAGTGATTACGGGATTTTAAAGGTGTAAATGGAACATAATACAGTTGAACTCAGCAAACGTGGACTACCTGCACACTCTGGTGAACTCTGCATATCAAAGTTATTTTATTCAACTTCACTATCATGGTATTACAACCCTGACACTTGTGATTGCTTATGCTTCAGGCACTTTACTTTTGCAAAGACCAGAAGAAAAGGAAACTTTCAAATAATATTTTTAATTGTTGAAAAGCAGGAAAGCCACTTGGAGAAGACACAAAGTTTAGAATTTTCTTGAAAAGAAAACCAGCCTCATGAAAGTGAGAAATTGATCACTTGACCTGAGGAGTGTTGTGATGAGGTTTTCCAGGAGCCCTGGTCTTGAGATGTTCTGTCTTTCTCTTTTCTTTTTTCTTTCTTTCTGTTTTTTTTTTTTTTTTTTTAATACTACAAATGTGGCCATAGTTGAAAGAATGTCAGGGTGAGTCCTGGTTCTCAAAATTGAAAGTAAGCCCTGTCACTTTTCCCATCTCTCACACACAGGCAAAATGTCCATGCAGGCTTCCTTGGGGAAGGGAGGAGGAGCCCTTTGAGAGGGAGGGGCCTCAGCCTTCTGCCTGGGGAGGTGGGCCTGGGCCCTTATCCATCTCCAGTGCTTTTGGACTCTCCCCGGCAGCAAGTATGGTGCTGATTTGAATCTACGTACTGGACATTCCTATTTTAAATTACTGACTGCCTCTTTTTTAATGGAGGAGAAAACCACAGCTGAATCATATATATCCCCATGCTTCTCAAATCTGTTTGAGGAAAAAGATTATTTCCCTTATTCAGTTTGTTGAAAGTCTCTCTTTTCTGCTCCTTCAGTCAACATTTGAGCTCATGGTCTCTTAAATTTTCCTTTAAAGAGCCTAATGTTCTCCACAGCAGTATCAAATATTATCATTTCAAAGTCTGTATCGTGTTTTATCGGTAGCATCCCTTCTATCAGAGAAAGTGAAATGGATAACTGAGAAATGCCCAGGGCCAAAAGGAGTCACCAACAAAATTTGCTATAACCTACCCCAAGAAAATTAGATGAACCCGTAAGTTCTGATAGAGAAATCTCTCCAAGAAATGGGAAAAGCAAGGTGAAAGTGTGTCGTGTGATCCTTTTGTTCCTTTTTGTATAAATTTAAAAGGTGTATCTATTAAATGCATGTATAATTTTTTTTTCTGGAAGGAAGCACTAACTGCTAACATTGGTTGTCTTCTAAAGGAAGGCTGAGACCAGAGGGGAGCTTTTACTCTTCATCTATACATTTCTGTGTTTCTTAGCATGTACAGGCTTTTTTTTTCCTTTTACCAGTATCAACAGAAATTAAAATAAAAATGTTTAAACTTCAAGATTGAAATCTGAGGTTTTAGCTGAACCCTTTCACTCCTGAAATTCAGTCTGTCTGGAATGAACCAGCTAATAATTCCCAACTCCTTTTTGTAGTTCTGGATGTGTGTATCTTTGTCATATTGTTTCACCCTGGCTTCATTTATTGTCTGCTTATACTTTGTATAGTCCTTTACTTTACCTTTTATCTCAGTATAAAAGTAATTGAAAAAAAGCCTTTCTGTTTTACACAATTGTGTGCTTTTAACAACAAAAATTAAAGTCTGGTGTCCTGAGTGACCAGCTGTAGGAGTCGAGGACTTAAAGTGGGATATCTCCTTGTGATTACTCTTATGACTATTCCAGGAAAGCTTGGCAGAGTTTCATACATTTAGATCTGCAACTGGTGGGAAAATTCCGACTTCTGCATGAGAACTGAAATGCTCCATCTGTGTTAGACCTCAGGTTTTGGTGGGGGGGGGGGACTCTATTTGTAATTGAGTGGAATTAAGTGAAATTCACTAGGCAAAAACTTGGATGTTTAAGTAACTTTTTCCCTAGGGAACAGAATCAGTATATGGAACACAAAAGTCTTTGTTCCTTGGATGTATTTAATCCACCATTGTTTATTTCTTGCTACAGTCACCTCTTCAGTTTCATTTCCAAAGCTAATACCTTCTGTCAAGTACAAGAAAATTCTCAGAACAGCTGTTTGTTCCTGTTGGAAAGCAGAGGAAAGAGTGTGATTGATGCTAGTTGCTGTATGGCAGTAAGGTTCAGGACATGACCTACATAACCCAGGAAAGCCTTTCAGTCTCTTGGTTTTCTTTGCTATGGGGTGGGTATGGTGGTTGCTGCCTGTCTCCCTGTATCATCTGAGGATTGAAGGAGGAAGAGAACTTTAGATCCTTGTGCACTTGGGTAGATTCTCCTGTGGGAGAAGATAAATGAATAAAAGACACGTGTTTGTATTGTTCTTGATTTCTTCATCATTTGGGGGTATTATTTTCTCTACCTTGGTTTTGTCTGGAATGATGTCACTGGGTTTGAATGAAATGTACTTACCTCAGAATCTTGCAAGAATCAGGAGGTTCTTACAGATTATTGGCCCTAGAAGAAACTCCAAGTATCAGGTCCACAGATGTCAGTAGTACAACTTCTGCAGTATCTTTTTCCAAGAGTTAGATGTAAATGAACTCTCTCTTTGGTCTCTCAAAACTCCATGTTCCCTTAATTTCTAGGTTTTGACTTTGAACCTGATGCTCCTGATACATAATGTTCAATTTACCACGACATTAAATCCAGTTGGAATAATCAGGGCTTCTGCTCTGCTTTTCTAAGATCTTCTGTAGGTAAAATTCAAATTCCATCACCACAGATACCACTATTTTTGAAATTTCTCTTTTGTAAGTTTTCCAAATTCAGCTCACATGTTTTTTGGCTCACATATTTTTAAAGAAATAGTAACTACAATTCTAGCAGAACCAAACCATTCAAACAAATCACTGGAGCACATGGTAGGTGATTTGGCCGACGCTGTGACCACCTTTCCTGAAGGTACAGATGGTTTGGACCAGTAGTACTTAATCAGACTTGTAACTAATTACTCTGTAACTGTCAGGAAATTATTTAGTCTAACTTTTCCTCATCAAAAAAATGGGCATGCTCTAGCCTCCTATATTCTGGAGCAGCTAGAAGGAAAAATCTGAGAGGATGGTATGGTAGGTAGCCCATGACAAGCTCTAGGATCTGTCCTGTAACTAGTTGTTGAAGAGTGCTTTGAAAACTATTGCTTTTTTTAATTTCTTCACTTTGTATATATGTTATACTATACAATAAAAAAAGTTTTTTAAAAAAGATGGACATTTTCTTTCTCCAGCTCTCTTCCACGGTAGTAATGAGAGGCAATTGAGATATGGCGAGGGTTCTTTGATAGGAGTTGAGAGCTGCTCAGGGACCACATGGCAGCAAAGAGCAGCATTCCTTGGGGTCTTGAGAGGTACTCTACTTGAGAAACAGAAGAGTGCCTGCCTTCCCTCCCAAGGACACAGTATATGGGGGTGACCGATCACCTTGATGATTATCATAGAGTCATAGGGATGGCTATCCCTGGAAGATTGACAGAAGTTAGATATTTTAACAAGAAAATGAATAAAGAGAGGATCCCGGCACAGGAGAAGCAGAGGGCTTTTGCAGTATGTGCGGGCAGGCTTCAGGACCCAGAGGGCAAAGAGGAGGAGCATCATTGGCTCAGTTTTGTGGGGCCGTGAAAGTGAAGATGTTTATCCAGGCGTGTGTTTTTTTAGAGCTCAGTATGGACTGAGATTGTAGCTACATTTTTTTCTGCCATATTTATACAGTGTGCAGTTCGCTGCATTTTTTACATAGTTTTCAACCCTTTTCCACAGTTATAAATGCATTATAATGCTACTAATGTAGAGAATTCATATTTTGAAAATGTTTTGCTTTTGTCCAGGCCTTCTTAATAACCACATTTAATTACAAGGCATCAGAATTAATGGGGCTTTGACTATTTAAAGCTCTTCTCCCAAGATTAATTTGATTTAATTACTCCTAAGACAGACTTTTCCAGCCTTGGTGACTTGCCAGCTTAGATGTGAGTGTTGCGGGGAGAAGGGCTGAACCGTGACTTTGGTTAAGTTCACCTTTTGGCTTTTTATTTCTTTTCCCACTCCATCCCCATTTTTTTAGCTCATCACATTTTTAGCTCATCACTGTTGTCTTTCCAGTTTTGGTTAGAAAGAGTAATATAATATTTCTTTATGAAGCTTATCTTGTCCATCAAAGTAGTAATATTTAGTGTGCATACCTTAGCATCCAAGAAAATAAAGTATTAGAACAGTTTTTATAGCTCAGCTCTCCCCGAAACTTAGAATGCCTCTCACCCACCCCAGTCCTGAGGCCCTAGTGCCCTGTCTGGAAAGGAGGCATAGACGTAGGCCCACAGGAGAGATTGGGCCCCAATATAATCTCAGCAGTTATCCAGGTAATTCGTAAATTGGAGGAGTTCAAGGAGCACGAGGAGGTAAAGATGAGATGATTTTGTTAAAGTTCACTATATTCCATCCCACCTCCTGCAGCCACAAGATGAAGACCCACCCCCCCCCCACCCCCACCCCGCTCAGGGCCCACACATCTGCAGTGGATGGTGATCTGGGGGAGCTTCTCCATCTTCACAGCCCTGAGCCCAGGAGCCTGAAGGCTTACCACCTGTTCTAGTTTGCTAACTGCCGGAATTCAATATACTAGAAATGGAATGGCTTTTAAAAGGGAGAATTTAATGAGTTGCTAGTTTACAGTTCTAAGGCCGAGAAAATGTCCCAATTAAAACAAATCTATAGAAATGTCCAATCTAAAGCATCCATCCAGGAAAAGATACCTTGGTTCAAGAAGGCCAATGGAGTTCAGGGTTTCTCTCTGAAGTGAGAAGGCACATGGCAAACACAGTCAGGGCTTCTCACTCAGCTGGAATTGCACATGGTGAACACAGCATCATCTGCTAGCTTCCTCTCCTGGCTTCTGGTTTCATGAAGCTCCCCAGGAGGCGTTTTCCTTCTTCATCTCCAAAGGTTACTGGCTGGTGGACTCTCAGCTTCATGGTGCTGCAGTATTCTCTGCTCTCTCTGAATTTCCCATTCTCTAAAATGTTTCCTCTTTTATAGGACTCCAGTAAACCAATCAAGACCCACCCAAATGGATGGAGACATGTAGTCACCTAATCCAGTTTAACAACCACTCTTGACTAAATCACATCATCCAGGGAGATGATCTGATTACAGTTTCAAACATACAGTATTGAATAGGGATTATTCTACCTTTATGAAATGAATTTTGATTAAAACATGGCTTTTCTAGGGGGCATACATCCTTTCAAACCAGCATACCACCCTTTCTGTCAAAGTCTGGCCTCCCAGGAAGGAAGAGGCAGATTTGGAATGTGCAGAAGTTTGGCCAGCAGAAGCTGGCTTCATCCAGTGTGCTACTCACCAACAACAAGAATCCCTGGCCACTCTCATTACCATCCAGCTGGCATCCTGTAAAAACAGGTTCCTGGGGTCCTTTAATGATCACTGGCTTAAATGCAGTACCATCCTGGGCAGCCCGAAGCCCACTGGTCATGAAGGAGCAGCCCTGACCCACCAAGAACTCCTGAGCACCCTTTTCCTGCTTGGAGAGACAGAATATTTCATTGACTTCTCCTTTATTCTCCTCAAAAAAAAAAAAATGAGACATATTATTTGATTTGCTAGAGGAGGATACTCTACAAAAGAAAAAGAAAATATCTTTATCCTTTCCATTTGTCAGGTGCCTTGAAAAGACACTGCCTAGAAGCACAATGGGAATAGCCTGAGTGTTATTGCTACCAGTAAAGTCCCCCACTCAGCAGCTGGAGTGGAATTGAGCCAAACTTTCCAGAAACCCCTGCGAGCACCATGCCTTCCTCAGGCTGGGCCCAGCCAGGGCGGTCATGTGTGCTTCCTGCAGTTATGTCCAGGTTGGGGACAACAAAACCTGACTGTACTTTGAACCTCAGCATATTTTCTTTTTTTAAGGGGGAGAGACTCGGTTCAGAAAGGCCCATCAAATGGAAGTACAGGTTCAACCTTCAAAAATCAGTGCCAAATACTAGCCAGACTGAATTGCTTTCCTGCCTCCTTGTTCTTTATACACCACTGTCAGCTTTTATCTTTATCTCATCCTTAACTTGGCCATAGCTGGCTTTCTCACCAGAGGTAACTTGTCGTATCATGATGTTAGCATTTTTCTTTCAACAAAAGCTATGCCATCTCCATCCAGTCTACACGCTGTAAAATCTTTGTCTGTAGTTGTCTCTGGTTATCTCTTCTCTGGGATAGGACCAGCGTGACCAGATTATAAACTGACCATAAAAGGATCTTATCCACACACCCTGATAGGACTACCACCATTCTATTTTCTCCAGTAATAATTGCTTGAGTCATGGATGACCTCTGTGCCATGTGCTTGTGCCAAGCACTTAACAGATTGTTCCCGATCCTCATAGGATCCCTAGAAGAGACGTGTCATTGTTACCTCATTTTACTAGGTGAGGACCCTGAGCTTCAGGGGTTAAATCCACACTCATGAATGGCAGGGCCAAAATTGAGGCCAGAGCCTCTGTCCTTATAGACTGTCTTTCTGTGAGTTTAAGAAAGTTCTATTGAAGTAATTAAGATCACGAAAACCTGTGTTTCAGTGTCTTCAATAGCAGTACCTGCCTTGGAGGCCATGGTGGGGAGTGGTGACAGCACCTCTGGCACCCTTTGGGCATGTTTACCCCAGTCTTTCTTCATTGCAGGTATCATTTATTGGGCATATACATTTTCTCATTTAGTCATTAACAGAAATTGTGCAGGGTACTAGTTTTACCCATTTTTGTTGATGCAGAGGCACAGAGGCCCGACCTCAGTCTTGGTCTCACAGATGACCCTGGTTCTTCAGCCCAGGCTCTTCCTGTCACGTCATGTGGCATCCTTAGCTCATCATCTGGCATTTATTTTGTGCCATGATTGTCCCTGTTTTATTTTTTTAACTTAGCATGACATAAGTACTTTCTGCATTCTTTGGCATTTTGTAAACCTGTTTCATGGGTGGCTAGCATTCAATCAAGCAAATGTACTTTGGTTTACTCACCTATGTCTCTGTAGTTGGAAATTTAGGGTCTCTACAGTTTTTACTGCTACAGATAATGCAGTACACAGCTTTGTATAATAAAGCCTTCTTTTCTAAAACAAATCCTTGAGTAGGATCCTGGGTCCAAGAGAATCCATTTTCTTGGCATTCTTGAAATATATTTCAAAACCTTTTTCTACTTGACAGTTTATTTCTTAAAGAAATTTCCCTATCAGTACTTGTAGGTCTAATTTTTTTGAAATAGGTTTTACCAAATTTTGTTGGTGACTCTTTAGCCCTGGGCAATTCTCATTTATCCAGTTCACTTTCTTTTTGACAGAAGGGATGCTTTTGACAAGTATGATACATGCTCCGAAATGATGATAAGATTTGATACTGCTGTGCAGGATACCAAGCTCTTCCAGGTAAAATTTAAGAGACCATGTCCTCAAATGTTGACTGAGTAAGTGAGCAGAAAAGAGAGGCTTTCAAAAAACTGATGGCTTGGTTGCTCAGACTTAACCTACTGACGGCAATTGTGAAGACCCATCTTTCCTTACACCAGCTGTTTAGAATGTGTCTTCTCAGACCAGTACACTCAAGTCCTCTGGGTATCTGTCTGTTTTTTCTTGTTCTTGATGGCATGCTGCAACATTTTCTACTGGCAGATCCCACTAGAGGAGCAGTTCTTCAGTTATTTCATTTCATTGGTTTGATTTTGTGGTCGGTTACCATAGCATCTCATCACATCATAGCAAGTCTGGTGAATACTTGGACTCCCAGAAAAGTGAGGTGAAAGGACACTGAAGCAACCAGTCATCAGCTGTCCTGCTACTACAGGCCTCCACTGCAGTTCCCCTGCCTCACTAGCAACTTTGTCACACTAGACACATCTCTTCATATATCAGCCTCAGTTCTTGCAGTGCCTTGCCTCCGGGAGGTTGGCCAGGCAGCAGTTTTCCCTGTTCTGCACCATTCTGAGGCTTAAGGATTTGCCCGAAGTCCTGTTGTGGACAGTGGAAAAATAGACTCTGTATCCAGTGCTTTTACCAAGGGCTTGCTGGAGCCACGCCGCTAGTCTGGGATACCAGCTCCACCACTTGGTAGCTCTGTGACCTTACACAAGCCACTTCACCTCTCAACCTCTTTGCTCTCTGTAGAGAAGTAAATGACCTAATACGTAAGCAAGACTTTTAGTCCACCGGCAGCTTGTGTTCCTGTTCTCTACACTGTGCCTGATCTTTCCTGCTCTTAGGATCCTTGTTTTCAATCAGTTCCTCTATAAGATACGCTCATGGTTCCCTTAATTTCCTCCAGACTCTATTAAGGTCCGTTCCCAACTCCTTAGGTGATCAGGGTTGTTGAAAAGTTACTGAGATACCAACTAGACTCTTGATTATATTTCCAGGCATGTGGTCTGTGCTTAGCTTCCACATCTTCGTTCCTCCACTGTCTCTGTAAAACTGTTTTTTCAGCTCTTTAATGCCCTCACTTCTCAGTCAGTTCTCTCCATTTCCTTTTGCCTTTTAAGTCTGGACTCCAGGTCCACTGCTTCTCCCTGGTGAGCTAGAAGAACCACTGTGTCATCTTCTGTGTGGGGAGCAGCGCTGCCAAATCCTCACGTTGCTGTAGCAAAGTTTTTCTGGAACTGCTCAATGGGTAGGCGGCCCAAGAGCCCAAGCCACAAACAGTTGTGGCGATGATAGCGATGGTGGCACAGCAACAAGCATTTATTAGGCACTGCTATGCGCCAGGCCCTCAGGAAGTGCTGTAATGCATCCTCTTGTTCGTCTCAAGCCTGGAGCCAGTCACAGCCTGTTTTATAGATGAGGAACAGAGCTAGGAGAGGGAAAGTTATTGGCCCAAGGTCACCGTTTCCTGAGTGATGGTGGTGGGATACCCAAACCTGCTGAGCCCACTTCCTGCCCAGGGGGTGCACAGCAACTGCTCCAGTGCCGTTTTTTTCATTGTCAGAGAAGTTGATGTTGTGTATGGAACGAAGCTGTAATGCACACCAGAGGGTTATCTTGGGCAGATCCTTGGCAGTGGGAGAATCTTCCTAAGACTCGTCACAGGCTTTAATATTTTGCAGTCTGTTAGTTATGAAATGTGGATAAGATATTTCTTACAAGAGGTCAGACAACACAAAGCTGTATTGGATGTTTCTAGCATTTGGATGTTTTAAATTAATTGAAAGCCTTGTACATGGCGGTGAAAGGGGAAGATCTCCAAGGGTGATTTTCTTGTTCGTCTTAACAAGGAGCTAACAGTTAGAGCAGGCAGCCAGCAGAGGGCCACAGAGCCTCACAAGTAAACCTCAATTCAGGCCGCCCCTGGATGTTTGCAGATTCCCATGGCAAGTGGCCCTTTTGCTCAGCGGGGGTGTATTCAGCCAAGCACATGTTGGCTCATCTCTGAGCTGGGAAGGAGCCCAGCACCACTGAGATTAAAGTGGGGGTGAAATAGGAGCAAGAAAGGACCCAGCAACAGCTGCAGCATTTGGTGACGTTCTGTAGCCAGGATCTTGCTGGTCTGGCTTTGCTTAGGATTGTCCCAGCCTTAGGGGCCATAGGATTGAGCTGAGGGCCACCATCTGTAAGAGGAAGTGATTGGCCTGGGCTGTGACCTAGAAGAGAGCCAGAAGCCACTTATCTAATTTAATTCAATAACTAAAGACCTCTGTATGCATGACCCCTCCCCCAGGCAGAGCTAGATTTCCTGAGCTAGACAGTCCTGAGTGTGTGAGGATGAGGCCCTGAAGACACGCCCAGCAATGGACAGGGTTAAGCTGTTTGCCTCTTAACCCCCAGGATTAGCAGTCAAATGGTAAGATTCTAGACTAATTCATAGTAACTTTTTTCCAATCGTAGGCTACTAATAGTAGGTATAAAGGATAGATAAATAAATAGTTACGTGGAAAGTATGTGGCCTTTGAATTAGGGCCTGGATCTTATATTTATTTTTTCTTTTTAAATTTTGCTAGATTTCCCATTTTTCTCCTTTATAGTGCAAAGCTTTGGAAAATGCCAAGAAAGCCAAAATAATATGGCTCTCTCATTCACAACATGTCCTGTAGTGAAGACCCAAGGCCATACATCCAGTAGGACATTAAATGTTCAGGAGCCAGGCAAGGACGATACAGTAGAAACGAGTGTTGAGCGGCTCCAGGTAATGTGGATTTTCTCTCAAATGAACATGGGGGTGGTTTAGAAATAATGCCAGTACAAAATAAAATCAGTTTCAGTTTCAGCTTTCCACACTATTAACTGTATGTCATAGTGCCCTGAAAATGTTAGTGGGGTGTGTGTGTGTTCTGTAGTGGATTTTTACTTTAAAAAAATCAGTTTCTTAAGTTTGTTTAACATGGCTCGATTCCCTTTGGTTTTGTTTGGCTTTGTGTTTAAGAAACAAGAATCCCTGGCCGCTGGCACTGTGGGCCTCAGGTGAGCTTATATCTGGTGCTCACTTGGTCCCGCTGGGAGTCCCCAGCTGGACACGCTCCTGGCCATAGAGCAAGGTCCACCTCGTGCAGTGGAATGAAACTGGCTGGAGGGGACGTGCTTGGCCCCTAAGGGCAAGGGAGAGCTGCTGATTTTTCTTTGGATTGCAATTCTCAGATTGTAGGACATGTTTGTGAGGCTTCTTTCTTTCCTGGTTGTTATGCTTGACATACCATTTTTCAGTAAGAATAAGGGATTAAGTTGGACCAGCTTTTTTTTTTTGGCAGGAGTCTTCTCTTCCCAGTGTGTGCAGATCCTGCTCCTCTGCCTTGTCACGGTGCTCAACAGTCATTGTCATTTGTGTTCTGAGAGCACCATGAAGGGGCAAGAGCCACAGCACTCCGTTCCGCAGGGACCCAGCACGAATGAATGAGGCTGCTTGGGGTACACTGGGCAGGAGAGCTTGGGGTACGCTGCCAGGCTGCCGAAAGGGGTCCCACGGCTTTTCTGACAGGTCCTGCTTGTTGAGTTTCAGAGTCAGATGTGTTGTTCGCACCTGCTGTCGGCACTTTTATCGTCACATTGTTTTCAGTTAAAAGTTTGCATAAATTTTTAATCTGAGACAGGGGAAGAAATTTCTTTGGAATGTGAAGAACTCAAATAGAGATGGCACTGAATTTCAAGAATGTTCCTGCCTCTCTTCCAGCCACCGAGACAAAAGCCAGTAAAGTCCCTTCACCGCCGGGAGCCTCAGGTTCTTGTCTGTAAGGAACCCCTTGTCGGTGCAGGAGGTTAGGAGCTGAACGGAATGACACGTGTAAAGCCGCAGCACAGAAACCAGCATGTAATGGGGACTTACTAAGTGGCATCTTATTTAAGGGTTCTAGAATTACTACTTCTCTTTGTGCCATTACTTAAAAATCAAAACCTAACCTTTTAATTAAATTGTGGGAGTTCTACTATATGCATGAAGTAGCTCTTTTAAAAAATTAACCATTTTACATTCACATTAGCTTTAAAGGCTGTGCTATCTCTGTTCCTAGAAGTAAGTGAATGTTACCACCTGTTTGACACAGTCTCTCCAAAGATAACATTCCTTGGCTAGCAGGCTGTGATGATGGCATGTTTTTTCCCTTTGGGTCTCCACGGATGAATCACTGTAATAGTCATCTGTTAGTCTTGTGGCATTGGTGCCGGTGCTAGAGGCAGGAGGGAGCACTATCCCCAAGTGAAGCGTTTGGGAATGTCAAGAGCAAATATATCTCAACTGTAGGTTATTTAATAAACTGGCCTGGAGGGGCAGGGCTCCCACCATGAGTGGGTAGAGAGGTTGATAGATACCATGTCTCTTGTTAAGACACAACAGACCTGAATCCCAGCTCCTGGGGCAACACCCAGGAAATCTCAGCATTTCTATACATTTTCAAGGGATCAGCAAAAGTCAAGAGATAGAACCCAGAGAGAACATCCAGCACCTCTGACCAATGGAACTCCTTGGCATTGTCTGAGGACATCTTCCCCATGTCCCCTTGGCTTCTCACCCCTCACATCCCTGACCCTCACCTTCCCTATCCCTCCTCTCTCCCACATCTTCAGGGCGGTGCAGTCTGTCACCTCATCCTCTCTCAGAGCTGTCCTCTGCCCTGAGGCTGCCCAACTAAATTTCCACCTCTGCTTGCACCCTTTCTAGTCCCATTCTCCATAGGGGCATTGGAACCAGCTTCCTAAGAAGCAATTTGACCATAACATCCTCCAGCTTAAAACTCTCCAAGGGCTCCCCAGGACCCTCAGATTCTCTTCTGACCAGCTTATACATCCTGGCCCTGGCCAAGCCTGCCTCTTCCTGTCCTATTCCTCTGCCTTCTTCCTGCGTCTTGTTGTAGCCACCTGTTCCTCGCAGTTTCTGCACAAGCCAGGCCTTCTCACATATCCACATGAACTTGCCAGAACCTCTACCTCCTACTTGGATGGCTCTTCCTCAACCTTCAGGATTCAGCCTAGACCCTCTCCTTTGTGCAGCCTTCCTCAAGCCCATCTCAGCCCTCCCAGCACTACCCTCGTGGACAGTGTGAACTCCCACCCCACCCTGAGCACCCAGAACTCTCTGTGACCATGGCTTCTCCCTTGTCTCATCTGCATACTAGCAGATCCTTGAGTAGAAACACTCTGGTGGCCATCTTTGCTGACATGTGTGTTTGAATGAACAAGTGAGTTAGTCATGAGAAGTAGACACTTCTCTATCTGAGACACCCCAATGATATTTGGTTTATGAGATGACAACCCTTTTCAGAAGGGCCTTTTCCAACAACAGTAGCCAGGAAACCTTGTACTTGTCTTTTTTGGTGGGGGGTAGGGGCTCAGCAGGGAAATAACATTGTGTTTATGGCTAAGAAGAGCTGTGTATGATACCTCTTCAAAGGTGGTGAGGATGAGAATAATGGCAGAACCAGCTGGCGAGTGGTAGTTGTTCATTGGGTAAATGTGCAAACAAACCTAAACTTGGAACCAAGGCTGTGACTTGGTTCCTTAGAGCCATGGCCATCCCCGGCTGTCTCCTAGTCCTAGACCTAGCTGTAAAGCACAAATCCAGGAGTTGTAAAATAGCTGCCCACCACCACCCTAACAGATCCAACTCGTAGCCATGTTTGTTTGGACTTCATCAATATTATAAATTATTTTTTAATAAGCTGCCAAAATACAAAACCAGATTTATATAAAAATCCAGATTTCTGGCTTCTAAATTGAGAAGATCTGGCAAACTGAATCTCATTTCTGCCTGGCAACTGTTGATCATCATGCTTGGCTGTTATATATCTTGCAGTTTGCATTACCTGCCATACCACCCATATAGGCTTTTTGAGTTTGCAGCTCCTGGTCTAGACTCTAATCTCCTGAAAGTCATGGACAGAGTCTTGAATATGGTTTTATTTCCACTTCCTGCGACAGCATGTGGCTTACTTGGTAAATATTTGTTGAAATAGATATAATTAATCACAACTAAGTATCATAAATATTTGTTGTTGGAAATCAGCAAGAGAATGTGGGTAGATAGAGGTAAATTTAATTCAACGTTTATTTTTGAACTCTGAAAAACCTCTATTTATTCCCTGAAAAATCAATTCAGATTCCACCTCCTGTGGAAATCAGTCAATAAAATAAACATTATCTGCATACTCAAAGCACTGCATCGTGTGTGTGTGATTTTATTCTAAAGGCTGATTGCTTTGCTCCTTTTTCACAGACATAAATCCTACTCATCAGTTTTGTAAGGTGGCATCATTTAATGTAAACATTAGTAAAGACAGAAGTATCTTCTATAACTCCAAGATTATTGTAGCGTATATTTAGGGGCCAGCTGCTTCCAGGAAGCCATGTGTTCATTTATCAGAAAAATAAGCTGATAGTATTCTTGATTTTCTTGGGTTTAGTCATAGTTTCTACAGCATATTTTCCATCTGTCCCCCCAGAACCATGACTTCTTCTAGAGTCTCTAGCACTTATGAAGAGATTGGAGTGCATGAGGTCAGGCAAAAAGGGATCAGGACCTCTGTGGATCCATAAGCATTTAATGTTATCACTGGAGACCACAAATAAATGATGTATCTTCTTTAGCATGTCTGATTCAGTTGGGAAAGCAGTATAAAGTAGGAACAGTTAAAATTAGGCCTATAATTAAATGAAAAAGTCTATTAGAGTATTAGTAAATGTGTCATCTCTGGATTCCTCCAGTTATCCAGCCCAACAGAAGAATCCATAGAGCAATTGCTGCTGTACCTGAGTGGAGCAGAGCTTTGGGAGTTTGCAGAAGGCAGATTACTTCTGTTGAAGCTTTATCCTTTTTTCTATCTTTGTTATTTTGAGCAGTGGCTCTAAGAAAAGAAGTAAAAGTGGAAAGAAAGATATTAGGAAACACCAGAGCAGTATGCCACACTGGCAACTCTCCACGGGGCTAAGGCATTCACTAAAACCAGTGTAGGCCTTTTGGGGGGCTAAAGGGAGTGAACAAGAAGCTTGATTGACAGTGGTCCCATCAGGTGGTCCTTCAGTTTTACCTTCCTGGGCTGGACTCTTGCCCTGGAAAAAGACTACAGATAGGTTTCTTCTGGCCAATACTGCAAGTTCCCCGGGGGCGGGGACGACACATAACTGGAACTGAGAACAGATTAAGACCAAAAGCAAAGCTTGAAAAAATTGAGAAGGAAGTTGCATTTGCAACATACTATGTTACAAGACCCAATTACAACATCTGAGTTACACTTTCACTTCCAAAGGCTACCTTTGGGTTGTTGGACATGAAAAAACTAATGGAAAAATGGGGGCAAAAACTAAAAGCATGCTTTGGGGTCAGAGTAATGGGATGCACCATTGATTGATTTCTCCCTGATGAAAAACATTTGTGAGGTAGTGGAATCCTAAGGCTTATTTTGTATTTGAGTGACTAATTCTACTGAACATTTAAATCCAAGAATAAGGGAGAGAAAATAAGGGATGATTTGTCTTCTTCAGAAAATCAGTTTGGCACTCTTCCCTGATTTGGAATGTCTCTTCTTGGCAGCTCTGTGGATGTGGCATCAGCGGCGCCTGCTGACGGGCCTCACTGGGTAATTCGCTGGGTAGTAGTCGCTGTGGGTTTGGGTGGGTTCAATGAAAATAGAATGTATGTGATCCTGAAGATCTGGGTCATTGATTTACACAAAGGTATTTCCACAATGCCTTGTCCACAGTCTCATTTTTAACAGTATATGGTGAATTCAATTAAAAGTTTGGTTCTTGATTTACAAATATAAACAATAGTAGTTTTCACTACTGGCCCTTCCTGTCACCTCACTCTGTGGTACTTTTTTGGTTTTTTACCATTAAATCAGTTGATCATCTTTCACTTGAAGCATGGTGGAGTGATGATTTCATGAACATTGTATAAACTCTGCCCGTTCTTTTAGCCATGCTAAAAAGACTGGACAGTTACCATAGCCTACTTCATGCTATAGCCTACTTCCCCGTGATTGCCAACAGCAAAAATTGGTCTTCTAAAGAACCCAGATTGTCTGATATTTTATTTTCTGAATAAGAGGTTAACATAGGATCAGCAAAACCTAAGACCTATGTAAAAGGATGTCAGGGTTTTTCAAAGGTTAGCACATATCGGAATCACTTGGCTGTGAGGCATGCAACTAGGTGAATGAAACTTTAGGACTGTATGCTGAATGAAATGTCAGAAACAAAAAGATAAATACTATTATGCCTCACTCATACACTTAAAAAATTAAAAAATTTTATTTTTACAATATAAAAACTTGGTAAACTGACGTTGAGAGCATGGGTTATCAGATTGGGACTTATTGTAAAAGGTCTAGATTGTAAGCTTTTACAGTAGTCACGTATAGTCACGAGTTGTAACTCTTCTGAGATACTGATCTATTTGTATATAATTTCGTCATTCCCAGAAACTTCGGGTATTTATGGAACTCCTGAGACTCAGAGTTAGATCTCGGAAGCTATGAAAGTCAACACTACCCCGTACAGGCACTATTTAAAAGTTGAGAAAGGAATCAGACTTTGACTGGAGAAATGAATGAAGTTGATCTCAATAGGCCTGGGGTAGTTCAGAATACAGGGTAAAGGATAATATCGTCCATATTTTAAAACTTCAACTTCTGTGTGAGACCAAAGGGAGAGATACTTGGTGCAAAATTTATATTTTGGGTAGCGCATTACCTAATGTATTTATTTTTTATCCATATTTTTTTACTCATCTGTCCATACCCTGGATAAAAAGAGTATCATACACAAGATTTTCACAATCACAGAGCCTCACTGTAAAAGCTCTGTCTGGAGCTCCGTAGCCAAGAAGCCCTTCGTTGTCTCAGCCTGTGTACGAGGAATTAACTGGCACGTTGTTGTGCCACCTCAGTGGTAAGAAACCAGAGCGATGGACTTGGAAGTGTGCAGTAGGAAGCACGGTGACTGCCCTGTCATTTTGGTCTACTTTTGTTTTCTTTCTCCTCCTTGAGAGATGGCAAGATGGTAAGGAGTCTCTTGCTCTCTGACTTCCATAAGTAAAGAACTTGGGAAAAGTCTAAGTTCTTTAGAAGAATATCTTTCTCTAAAACTCTGAGAATCATCCCCTTGGTTCCCATCCCATTTCCTGGAGCTGACTGAGTGCCCTCAGGCAGAAGAGTGGCGCCTAAGGTGGGCGTGGGCTCTGGAGCCTGGGAGTGCCCGCAGGCAGAGGCAGGGCACCATCATGGTCCTTTAGGGAGATAAAAAAAAACCTTGACCTTTAATGCTCCTGGGAAGCAGAGAAGGCCCTGAACTACTAAAGAGAGAGCTTTGTAGTAGTAGACAGTTCAAGCAGAGAATTGACAGGACACACAGCTGAAGGATGAGCTCTTAGTCCAGGTATTCCAATATTTGAAACATAGTAAGAACTCGTAGTTTTGGTGACTTCAGGCATTGCTGTCACGGCACCAGGTACTCTGCTTGGTCTCCAGTGGGCACTTAGCAAATAGTTAAGTGGGTGATATCAGCAGAGAATCTGCCCTGCAAAACTTGTGAGCAAAAACAAAAGCAGAGAACGTGGATACCCAGGTTGCACTACATGAAAGTGTGTAGAACAGACCACAGGAACTTCAGGCACATTGCAGCTGCATTTATTGGCATGCGAGCTAAGAATGCAAAGTGATAGAATGGCAAGAGGCACTCCAGTGAGGTTGGCAGTCCAAGGGGCAGCCTGACAAATGCCAGGCGCTATTCCAGAGGCAGTGAATTTCTTCATTTAGGCCTTAGACCACTCCCATGAGATTTGAAGAATAAACCTAGGAGAAGAGACAGGGGGGCTTGCCCACATACCTCGCAAAGTTTCTGAAAACTAACTTCCTTATGCCATTTTTATCTCCAATCTGATCCCCCAAAGTGCTGAGCTGTAAAATCCTTCCAGCAAAATATATCTGTGTGTGTCTCAGGGAACAGTAAGAAGAGAGAAACTGTGGAGAGCTGCACTGCCCTGAGGGTCCCCAAGAGAGAGTGAGTGGGGCCTGCAAGGACAGGAAGGGCCCTCGCATGGTCTATACCTCTTCATAAAGTCCCGTTCTGAAAGGAGAATAAACGTCATTGGAGAAACAGCAGGAGCCTCAAAGGGGTTGTCAAGAAGATGGGAGGACAGAATGCGCCTCTGTAGGGGGACCGAGAAGAAAGGGTATGGTGAGAAATGGTGTGCAGGATTTTTTTCCTCCTTGTCCATCTTTAACACTCTCCTTGGCTCTTTGCCCCCACCATTCTTCCAAGAGCCTGTTCTCCTGCTCCAACACTTTCTGGAAATAATTATCTAATCTCAGTATCAAAAATGGTTATGAAATATACCAATTTTATAGCTATATGAAAGCTGTGTTCTTCCTATAAATTTTTAAGCATAAATACATGCCTAAGCCCTACTGTACTGAAAAATCCTATTGATATATTTCATTTGGGTGTTCACCTAGAGACTCCCTTTTTTTGTAAGTTAGAACTGAAAAGTTGGTGATTCCAGGAAGCTGCTCCTAACTTGTGATTTTATCTTTCATGACTGTTGCAATCTAACACATAGATAATTAACAAAATTTGAACTAAGATTTATCAGAGTATGATCTGATGAGTGAATAAAGCTCAAAGTTAAGCCAGTTATTAATATCTTTTGGTTCCAGAAGCCCAATACTAACCAGTCTTTAGATTCATATCACTCTAGAAATACAAAGTGACAGAAATTCTGTATCAAATTTTACAAGAAAACCACTGAAGAGAAATGCAAATAGGATAAGAGACAGGCATGAAGTTATTAACTAACCCAAAAGATAAAGATTGTCAACCCCTAGCACATATCAGCTTTCCATACTCTTTCATCTTTCCATTTAGAAACACAGTCGAGCACCAAAGAGTCCTGCTGCTCAGAAGTTTCTCACTTCTCCCTCTTCCCCTTTTGTGGCACCCCTCTGGGGTACCCCAGGGCTCTGTGCTGTCCCTCCTTGCATCTGTCCCCATTTGCACTGAGTCTTCTACATGCCAATGACTCCCACATCTATACTCTAGCCCTCCCCTCCTTGAGTTGCAGGCATGTCTGCCAGGTAGATGGTCTCACAGGCATCTCAAACCACAACTCCACAACAGAATTCCTCAAATCCACCATATAAACATGGTTACAATTTTGAAGAGGTGACTTACTGAAATTATTTGACTAGAATAATCATTAAGCTACAGTTTATAAAAATCTATGATTGCTTTGTGGTCTGTTTCTTGTAGTTTCTTTGTAGATAAGTGAATATCCCAAACTTACTCTTCTGTTTTATCAGATGGGGGAGTAGAAATAAGTCCTGGCTCTCCTAGGAGTTGGTCACGTAGAGGGTGGTGAGCTGAGCCTTCTCCGCCACCTTCAGCACACCCATTTTTCCAGTTGTAAAAGCTGGGCCCTGTGTCCATGCTTGCATCAGGAGCAGGCAGTTCCATGGCATGAGCTACACGTGTGCCCCAGGGGTTTGTTGCTGTGTAGCTGAAGAAGTTTTCCCATGGGACTTATCATCCCAGCCTGCATGATATTGGAGGCATTTGAGGATCATGTCCTCATCCTCAGGAAAATGTTGATACAGGGCTTGCTGTCATCCAAGGTCTCCAAGGCCATCAGGTAGCTACAGCCCCCTCCATCAGATTGGCCAGGCCGTATAGCTAGAATGCAGTCTGAGCAGCTTCACTATCCTGTCCATGTCTTCCTTGTCCCCTTCAGCTGCCTAACAGTCACCTCTCCAGTGGAAGGTCGACAGTGGAGACTGTTTTCTTGCTGACAGCATCATGCCATTTGTTGTCCATGAAGAATCTGGTTGTAAAAGACCTTGGGCTGTTGGTTAGGGGCTGGCAGACAGGAGATAGCAAAGCAGGTGGGGCCCAAGGCCAGTGGCACCAAGGGTGGTGAGGCGCATCATAGTATGGTGGGAGCAGGGTAGGGGGCAGTACCCTGGCACATTCGTGGTTCTTTCTTTATGTTTTTGAAGCCTATCAGTATCGCTGTATGTAAAGGTTTCTTCTCACGTGCACAGTATCATGTAGCATAGGCAGCTTTTCGTTGTCCACTCTCCTGAGGACAGTCAGGGCCTCCTCTTTCCCACCACAGTAGCGCCAAGGTGCCCGACTTTGTGTGTCGCCTCGTGGTCTCCTCTTGGGCCTGTGCAGTTCCTCTGGGGAAGGGGAAGCAACTCGGACACTTTCTCCAGCGACTTGCGGATTTTTGCCTGGCTGTTGAGTGTAACGTGTTTCTGTTGCATTTCTCTCGTATATTCTAAAGCTGAACCTCTCTCCTTCTGTGAATGGCCTACTCATATCTTTAACCCAGTTTTCTATGAAATTTCCTATTTTTCACTTCCTGAGTTTCACCAGTTCCTTATACATTCTAAATGGTAATCCTATTTCAATTTTTAATGTTCCATTCCTTCTCTTAGTCTAGCATGCATCAGTTACCTTTGTCTGTGGTGTCCTTAGAACAAAATTACTCAGTTCCATTGTTTTGCCATCATAGTTTGTACTCTGGGGGATTTGTTTAAGAAATTCTTTCCTAATCCAAGAACCTAAAGATAATCTACGTTTTCTTCTATTAGCATTAGCTTTTGAGAAGGTATAATTTAGCCTTACTAATCTCCTGTACGCCACAATGTTTCCTCCAAACCTCTTTTTGAACTGTTTTCATTTTATTGCAGTTATTTGCGTATTGGGCTCCTAGACAGTGTAGGCCGACTGCCTGACAGAGAGGGATGGCTTGCCTGTTTTTGTGATGGCTTACTGCAGAACTGCAGGCTGTCCCTTCCTGGGAGATACAGGCAGCTGAGGCTCTGCCTACAAAGGCAGTAAATTGATGGGATGTCCTAGCTGATGTCCCCCAGTGAGTTCAGATTATTTCGTGTCTTTGTGACCTTGGGTTCATGAATTGCCAGCTTGTTGAACCCAGCTCTTGGAGGGCTTGGGACGGGGCAGACTGAAGACCAAGAGGCACGGAGTTAGACATGAATTTTATTAGGACTTACGAGCAGGAGATGATCTTCCACAGTGGTGGCCATGGAAAATGAAGGTTAGCAGTCCGCAAACGGTGTGGTGTGCCAGAGTGTGGCCTATAATGGTTCAAGACAGAGAAATTTCATAGGCTATGACAACAGAGCTTCATCAGGGTCTCATGACATGGGTTTGGAGGTTTGTTATCAGGGGAGGGGAGTTTCAGTGCCTTGTCGACAATATCATTTGTACATTCTTTCCCTCCTGAGGAGGGCTGATGACCTTTAATGTTTGTCCCGGTGTTCTAGTTTGTTAGCTGCTGGAATGCAACACAGCAGAGATGGATTAGCTTTCAGTAAAAGGGGATTTATTTAGTTAACGTATAGTTCATCAGAGGAAAGGCAGCTAACTTTCAACTGAAGTTCTTTTCTTACATGGGAAGGCACAAGGCATTCTCTGCTGGCCTTCTCTCCAGGCCTCTGGGTTCCAACAACTTTCCCCAGGGTGATTTCTTTCTGCATCTCCAAAGGCCTGGACTGAGCTGCAAGTGCTGAGATGAGGTATGCTGAGTTGCTTGGGCTGTGCTACGTTGAGTTCTCTCATTTAAGCACCAGCCAATTAAATCAAACATCATTTATTGCAGTAACACACCTCCTAGCCAACTGCAGATGTAATCAGCGACAGATGAGGATCACATGCCTTTGGCTCATGTCCACAGCAGTAGAACTAGGCACCTTCACCTAGCCAAGTTGACACCTGAACTTAACCACCACACCTGGTCCTGTAGGCTGCTACATGGAATGACCTGCTGTCAATATGGACGGCAATCCCGGGCTCTGGATCCCCACAGTCCACCCACACGCAGCAGGCTATGTTGACCACAGAACAGACATTGCATCCATATTCCCCACCAACAGTATTAAAGACGCTAGGAGTCCCACACACAGAGTTAGCAATCCTACAAAGAGGTGCCACCATGGCCAAGAAAGGGAATTAAACCATAATTTAGATAAGGAGTCTACATATAATTGATCAATATTATGTATGTGCTCTTGCATATTATTTAAGACTTGTGAAACACTTGTGAAACACTAAATGATCATATACACAGCAGTGCACCTTATTTAAGCACAGGTGCCACCCTGTGCTGCAGTGAGAATGTTAACTATTACAGCTCCACCGGGTGCAAGAATGTCTAAAGGATAATACCACTAGGGAGTGCATTTTATTCTACATCTAGCTTTAACCATTTCCCTATTACTAG
The DNA here is from genome assembly GCA_004026745.1 of Myrmecophaga tridactyla. Classification (NCBI taxonomy): domain Eukaryota; kingdom Metazoa; phylum Chordata; class Mammalia; order Pilosa; family Myrmecophagidae; genus Myrmecophaga; species Myrmecophaga tridactyla. The sequence continues at coordinate 25,520 of PVIY010009387.1, read as the reverse complement.
GAGTATGGGGTAAAGAATTAAATAAGATAATGGGGACAGAGGGCTGTCCTCGCATACAGCTTCTTTTTCAGATTTTCCAGTGCATTGAATTCTGCCAGGCTAGCAGGGTATTCCCGGTAGTCCACTTTGCAGGGGTTACAGTCCAGGGAAGACTGGTAGCACCTGAAGATTGCAAGTCTGTGCAAACCCACCATTGGGTCCTGTTGTGGGCATGAGTTACCACTGAAGCCCACTGTAGGAAGTTGTTTGCTAGGACACTGTGGGTGAAAAGAAAGATGTTTATGGGAAGCAATAAGTGGTAGTTCCTGCTTGTTTGACAGTATACATATTAGAATTCCATTGGTTGACAACAAGGTACCAGGCAGAGGAACATTATGGGGAAGTTTTAAATACCAGATAAATTTCCCCCTGCCAATCTTGAGAGTCCTCCACCCTTGCAGTAACTGTTAATCAGGGCTTAGGAAGGGTCCACGTAGTCATACATTAAGTTCCTGCTGTCATAGGAGGCCCCCAGGTTGGTGATAAAGATTTTAACAGGTATTTTCTGAATAAAGGGAGGTCTATTTTGGGTAACTCCTAATTTCCCAGGGACTTAGGATTCCTAACCAATGCAGCTGCATAGGCCACCATCAAGGCCAGTTGACCTCATTTTCCCCATCTTGTATGGTCTGAGGCACAGACAACAACAAGTTACTACTTAGGCTGTAAGGTGGTTGGCCCTTTAATAACTTGGATTCTCAATGCTTGCATTGGTCCCCCCGTTAGCATTTCAGCGGGGTCAGGTACAGCAGCCTGTGGCATTGCATTTAAGCAAGTTAAAGCGTGATAGAGCCTTTTAGTCTACTGCTGCAAGGACCTCTTATCTTTTAGCTGTCCTTTAACAAATCATTCATTCTTTCGATGATGTGGGATTGTAGGGCAGATGCCCTAAAATATAGAAGCCGGATTACCTTGTGTTCTAGTTTGCTAGCTGCCGGAATGCAATATACCAGAAACAGAATGGCTTTTAAAAAGGGGAATTTAATAAGTTGCTAGTTTACAGTTCTAAGGCCGAGAAAATGTCCCAATTAAAACAAGTCTATAGAAATGTCCAATCAAAGGCATCCATCCAGGGAAAGATACCCTGGTTCAAAAGAAGGCTGATGAAGTTCAGGGTTTCTCTCTGAAATGAGAAGGCACATGGCAAACGCAGTCAGGGCTTCTCCCTCAGCTGGAAGGGCACATGACAAACACGGCATCATCTGCTAGCTTTCTCTCCTGGCTTCTGGTTTCATGAAGCTCCCCAGGAGGCGTTTTCCTTCTTCATCTCTAAAGGTTGCTGGCTCATGGACTCCCTGTTCTGTGGTGCTCCAGCATTCCCCACTCTCTCCGAATCTCTTCCATTCTCCAAAATGTTTCCTCTTTTACAGGACTCCAGAAATTTATCAAGACCCACCCAAATGGGTGGAGACATGTCGTCACTTAATCCAGCTTAACAACCACTCTTAACTAAATCACATCATCCAGGGAGATGATCTGATTACAGTTTCAAACATACAGTATTGAATAGGGAATGGGATTTTGATTAAAACATGGCTTTTCTAGGGGACATACATCCTTTCAAACCAGCACACCTTGCTAACATGAAACTGCACTTGCGTCTCAGAATGAATGCTTCTGCCAAATGACCCATGTAAGAAGTCTCTGCTTCCTCCAATTGCGTACTCAGATCTGAGCAGTCCCAACCTATTACCAGGCTTGGCAGGTGGAAAAATGCTAAAATCGCTTTCTTCCTTTCAGGCTCCTGAGGCAGGATGGCATGACTGCTTCTCTCCACTGTTTCTGTTTACTGTGTTTTGCCACACCTAGCTAAAGTCAGCGTGGACAGTGCATGAGGAAAACCTTTTCTGACTTTGGCACAAGGTGTGTTTGCTGTATGGTCAGGAATCCATAGAAGGAAACTGCACAGTTAATGGGGTGCGGGAAATTAATTAACATTTACTTGCTGGCTTCCTTAATGGAAGACTGATTTACCAAGGGAGTAGCTGTGAGCATCCTAAAGAGGACCTCACAGGGAAGCAGTGCTTTCAATCACTGTGATCTGGGCCAGGGTTTCCTGATACATGCTCTGCTCACTGACTGCACTAGAACATTCCAGGAGACTTGTCCGCACACGGGTTCCTGAGCCCAATTGAGACCATCGTGTCAGAATCTGCAAATTTTATAAGCTGCCCCAGTGATTGTTGTGCACACACATACATTGAGTGCCAGGGTTAAGGGTTTGCTCTCATACTCTTCTGGTCCAAAAACTGAATTTTATCAGAGCACCTAGGAAGGAAAAGCTGAGAGACCAGACAGGCCCTAGCCAAGTCTTCCAAGAGATGGATAGATAAATCAGAAGGCTAGTGTAGTCTCAAACAGAATTGCCAGATAGGCACTTAGGTGGGCCCCAGCACATTACATCTCTCCCCCAAAGGCACTCCTGAGAGGGAGACCAGGCTCAGAGGGAATTACTCTTCTCATGGCCAATTGTTACAGCCGCAAGAATGGAGTTGTGACAAGGCCAGTGATATTTGAGCTGACTGGGCACAGCTCCCTCTCCCTTGAAGGTGAAGTCAAGCTGAAAAATTCTTGATTTCCCCTTTCTCTAATCTCCTCAAATCATCCGGGTAAAACTTTTTATTCCTTCTCATTGGCTGGAACCCTCTTACTTGGCCATGCCTCCCATGTGATTCTACAGTCTCGCTCCCCTAACACTTTGTCACTTGTTTGTCTCCTCCCATTAATATGTGGAGTGTATCATTTTAACTCTCAGGGAGAAGGTTACTTAACTCCAAGTTCTGGGCTTTTGAGGGCCTTTGTAGTTTTCACAGTACACACGTGTGTGTGCACACATACAGCCTGCCCCTTGGCGAACATCATGAAATTGTTAGCTGTAGTCCCTAGGTATATGGGGTAGGTCCATCTTTCTCTTTTCCTAAAATCTGGAGACTTCCTTCCTGGGTATCATGGCATAGTGACAGTGGAGTCCAATCAGGGGAAAGCTGGGTTTGCTGACTGCTCCTATCAAGCCAGGGTTCCCAGCGAAGCTCTAGAAGCCCAAAGACAAAGGTGACCAGATCTGCTCAGCTTGGTTCTGTCCAACTTAACAGCAGTGTTTATTTTTAACAGTTAGAAATGTTCTATTATTAGGTCCACCCCTTCCTGATATGCTGTTTTCCTCTGGAGGCATCACCAAGGCTGTTCTCAGCCTCGTGCATTGTTCCTCCTGCGAGCATTCGCTCCTGCAGCAAAACGGATCTGTGGTCCTTTTTCATTTCCTCCCAGTGTAATCCCTGGGAGTTCCTGTTATGAGAAAGAATAACTCTGCTACTATTTTAAAGAAACTTTTTGGGTTTTTGAACAAATCCTGTCAATAGTTTTCACACTGTTTTAACTGTGACTTTATAATAAGAAATGTATTTACCATAAAACCAATACCCATATCTATATGTTTGTTGACTAAAACAGTAATTTTACACATGGAATACAATTTATTATTTTTTTATTTTTTTATTTTTTTTGGGGGAGGGTGCATGGTCCAGGAATCTAACCCAGGTCTCCTGCATTAAAGGTGGGCATTCTAACCATTGAACTACCCGTGCACCCTTGGAATACAATTTAAAAAACAAAACTGGTCATAATCTACCTAAAGGAGTTCACAAGCTACCCATGAGTTGCAGTTCATGATTTTAAAATCCTGGCTGAATAACTCTGTTTCTGTAAGCCTGTGTTGAATGGCTACCGAGGACACTGAGGCTGTGAGCTGGGAACAGGGAGCCCACAGAAGGTAGGGGTTCTCTGGACTTAACTCATCCAAAAACAGAATCCTGTTTAATGTCCATTTGCTCAGGGTTCAGGCCAAAGCCTTTATCATGACTTCCCAGGCCCCAAACAATTTGGATGCCTCACCGCCCCCCACCCCTGCCCTTCTTTAACTTCTTCCTGGTCCTCCAGACCTCCTCCCCCCGGCCAGCCTCCTGCCCCAGGCTTCTGCCCCTTCAGCTTTTGCACTTGCTGTCCTCTGCCTGGAGCTCTTCCCCCCCAGAGGTCAGAAGTCCTCTTCCCTGACCGGTTGATCATTGTCAACCATTTCCCCATTTCCTGTGTTCTACCCCAGCTCTTCCTTTCTCCCTCTCTTTATTTTTCTCCGAAGCACAAAGAATCAGGTCTTCCTGTGTGTGTTACTTACCTAGTGTCTTGGGTCCCCATGTAACTTCCATGCAGGCAAGGGTTGTGTTGGCTGCTTTGTTCCCAGTGCCCCTGGCAGCAGAGTACACAGTAGGAGCTCACATGAATATAGTTGATAGTTTATTGGAAGATCCACATCTCGACATAGCCCTGGGCATTGCTGCTGCAGACATGGTGATTCTTTGAAACTGGCTTTCTGGAGAAACAGTTTTCAGTATTTCATTAATTACCAAAGGTACTGTTGTTTGTAGTTATTCTTACAAAGGTGAAATTGAACTTGTATTTATTCCAGGAGGTTTTTACACCCCACTGTATCTTAGAAGGCTTGGTCCTCCTAGTAAAGTAAAAAAAACAGGCAGCTGTGTCCATGACGTCTTCAGCTTTTCAGGCAGTTTCTTAAGCATCGCCCTCTGATGGCCAGGGAATGCATACAAATGTCTTGGGTCCTTTGTAGCTCTGTCCCTAGGGGGCAGCATTAATACAGAAACCAAATTTGAAACCACCTATTGACTTGATTAAATTTAGTATATATATACAGCAAATATAGCAAAAGATATTTAAAAACAGTATAGCTGTTCCCCAAAGAAGCCTTGTTCCTCAGTACTGACAAAGTGTGGGGTGCTGAAGACTCATTGTGATGTTTCCCAGAGGTCTTGCCTGGCTATGGCCAGTTTTGATTCTGTAATTAGCAATAAAAAGATTCTCCCGCCTCGAAGGGACTGCTCGCTTTGAGAGAAAGAGAAATCCCCAGCTAGGAGAGCTTGACTTCTTAGAGACATGTAATATATTCAGGTAAATCACATGACATTATCGAAAGAATTAATGTAGACTTGTTTGTCCTTTAAGAAGGCTGGACTCTCTGGTTCCCGTGGGGTACAGAGGAGAAGGGGAGATAGGCGGGGAAAGGTGGGATCTGTCTCCACAGCAGCTGGAGACACTTCTGAGAGCCCCTAGCGGGAGGCAGACAAACAAGACTAGGGGCACAGACACGGAGCCACAGGAGGCCAGCTTGTCTGCAGTTCTCACTCTCGGAACCCCTCTAAAATAGGAGTTCTCTCAGGCACACTTTGTCTCCTGCCATTTGTGAAGCTCCTTGTGTTATGACTGATGAGAATTGCCAGTTCCACAAATAGTGAAGCTATAGAAGAGAACCAACAAAGCATTTTAATTGAAATTTGCAGTGCTTTCTCCATTTGCAAGCATTTGGTCATTAGCTACTTGGCAATAGCTGCTGTTTGCAGTTTAATGTTTTAGATTGGGGCAGCGAGTTAGGGAGCTAAGAAAGGAACTGAGACGCTAAAGACATAATCTGCATCTTTTAGGCTTAAAGTCTAATTAATTAACCCAAAGGTATTACAGATAACTTGGTTTTCTCATAAGATCATTGTCATATTTTGTATAAATAAAGTCCTCCAGTGGAGAGGAGGGTGCTTTGTCTTGCCTGCCTTCATCTCTCTGTAATTTTTTTGTAGTTTTTCATACATTTAGCTCCTTGTGGGGGGAGATGGGGGATAAGTCCTAGTACTAGGCCCTAGAAGGCCAAAGGTAACAAAGACATAGTATGGTAGACTGTGAACTCCTGGAGACTGGGAATTCAGCTGGCTTGGTCACCACTGCATACACACATGGCACAAAATAGGTTTCAGCTGGAGCACCATCTCTTCCCAAGGCTGCCCTCCACAAAGTGGTGTAAACAAGCACCCTCACCTCCCCACTCCAGGTCCACACTCCCCACCCCTCACTCTGCCTGCTTCCTCCATAGGGCTCCTTGCTCCAGCACATTGCTTGGTCTGCCCCCACCCAGCCAGCTACTGTGGAAATGCTAAGAGCGCAGGGATTGTCTTGTGCTCCCCAATGCCCTTGCTGAGAACAGATCCTGGTAGGGCCTAGGCTCTGGAGAAAAGGTAAGAGCTGTGATTCCAGTTCCATGCAGAAATAAATGCTCTACATTGTCACTCTGAACCAAACTTGGTCCTGGAGCAATTTCGTGATGGTGGTGATGATGTCAAATGATGTAATTAGCAAATCTTGATATTTCACAGTCCTGACCACCATTGAGGAGATAAGTATTTACAATTAAAAGCGCAAGAGGTGTCCTGGTTGAGGGCTTGACTGAGTAATTAATGGTTTGATTCAGGTGTGGAAAGCTCACTTTGCGCCTTTGTAATGGAAATCTAAAAATACACTTCCTTCTGCTACTCTGCCGCTGGCTGAAGGTGGCAGGAACAACTACTTCCTTCCATATTTACAGTCTGAGATTCTTTTCTGATTAGTGGGTTCCTATCATTATCATTAGGAAATGGTGTCTTTGGGTTCAGTCCTATTCAGTCCTGCTTCTTTATGGGTCATCCCCATCTCTCCAGCAGGCACATGGCAGTGGGCCCCTTGCACAGCTGCAGCAGGGCGCCGGCAGCTTCCAGACCCTGACACTTGGTTATGCCCGGCCCTGCTGATCTGCTCATCTGTGGTTGCCCTAGACAAGATGGCCATTGTAGCCTACGGCTTGTCTCAGGCCCTCGGGTTTTCCAGTACACAATGGCCTATTCTTGCTAGCAAATGCCATGCTGGCATGCAGTGAGAAAAAGGAAAGAGCATGTGGATTTTGGAATCAAGCAGACTTGAGGTCATAGCTCTGTGACCTTGACCAAGTTATTTTGCTTCTCTGAACCTCCATTTTCTCATCTATTAAAAAGGGGTGTGGGGGGCTGGAAGGATTTGATCCAACTCCTCCTTCAAAGCATTGCTCTGAAGATGGAGTGAGCTATGTATATAAAGTATCCCCATCCAGGGAAGATAAGCAGGTTTTCACTATCCAGCTGCTCTTAGTTTTAGCTTGAAAAAGACTAAGCCTACAGGACCTTTGGCTGGAACTGCTGGCAAGTGTGACAAAATGTGTGAGTCCACAACCCTTGACAGCGAGGCATGGCCTTCTGCAGAGAAGACCTTTCAATGGGAGACTCATTTAAAGAGCCAAAACTGATTACAATATTTACCATAAGAAAATTTAAAGAAAAAAAATTACATTTCACCTGTCTTTAAATTTAAAAAGCAATCTACTTTAAAATTAAAATAATGAAGTCTCTTTCTTAAACATAAAGAAAAATGTAGTCCTTTTACTCTTAAGAAAAGATAAGCATATGGCCATTTCTGCAATCCCAAGTTGGCCTCCTCTACCAGGCTCAGTGTTTGGCACACATTGGTTCAGAGAAGTAGGTTGTGGCCTTATTTGTGGAGGGCTGGTGAGGAAGTCTGGCCAAGAATCAAATCCAGACATCTCGGGTTTGTTCCCTAGAAGTTATCCCCTTGGCCCTAGTTTAGAGAGGATGTAGCTGCAAGGCCCTACCAGCCCTCCCCTAACAGCAGCCACAGTGATCTTTTAGTAAGTCAGATTATTACCCTTCCCACCCATGCATTCACCCCCTTCCATCCTTTCCCTGGCCTTCTGGCTCTCTGCTGCATTAAGGATAAAATCCAAACTCCTCCACAGGGGTCCGCGTGATTGGCCCTTCTACCCTCAGCTCCTCTTATCTGCCCTCTCCTCCCTTCTTGGCCTCCAGCAACACCAGCTTCCTCTGCTCCTCTCTGCTGCAAGCCTTTACTCTGCCTGTGACACTTTATGCCCTCCCTGCCTCCTTACCTGGCTAACTTCTATTCAACCTTCGGGGGTCTGCTTAAATGCCATACCCTCCAGAGGCCTCTCTGAACACCAGTCTAATTGGCATCTGCTGTCATACACTCGATCACACCTGTGCTTTTCCTTTGAAACAGTTGTAACTACACATTTGTGTTCTTCACTGGAGCATAAGCTCCAAAAAGGTAAAAACTATGTCTAATTTATTGTTGTATCCGTAACATCAAGGACAGTACTCAAATGATAGAAATTCAGCAAATACTGGGAAAGCAAATAAATGAGTGAATAAATAAGATAGTCTCAAGCTCACGTTGTCACCTCTGCCTCTACCTTTACTCAGTCTGCTCCTCTTCCTGCATCTCTTGATCTAAGTTGGCGTTTCTGCTATCCAAACTAGTATCTCAAGTCAGAAATACAGAATCATTCTAGGCTTCTCTCTTGCCCCTTTCCAGTCTATTTCTACTCAAGAAACATTTCCATTTTCTGTCCTCCCGCCTAGCCTCATCATCTCTTTCAGACTATTCCTGTTGTGTATTGTTTATCTTCTTGCCTCTAGTCTCAGCTTCTTATCTGTCCAGGCATTCTGAATTTCAAATTTGATTTTCCTATTCCCTGACTTTCCAGGATCTAGAGCAGTAGAATCACAACTTTTTGATTGCTTACCATATCAGAAAAATTGGGTAGAGCAGAACCCCTTCACCCCCAGTATGTGTTCATTTATAGAACATTTTAAAGGGTGAGATGAAATAAATCATACCTCAAAATAATTTTATTGAATGATTTGACAACTTTTTGTGCTCATTAAAATATTAATATATTTCATATTGATATATTAATATATTGTTATACTGTTTGAGGGCCTGGTTTTAGATTCTAGATACTTGGCTTTAATGACTGTTTTATTAGTCAAAGTTCTCCAGGGAAACAGAACTATCAGGAGATATCTATATATATTATGAGATTTTTTTAAGAATTGTCTCACACAACTGTGGTGACGCACAGGTGCAAACTCCATAGGGCAGGCTGCAAGCTAGGAACTCTGATGATCCCTAGGAAAAGCTGGCTGGCTGAAGTAAAAATGGAAATTCTCCCTTCTGACTGCTGAAATCCTCACTTCTGCTTTTTTTTTTTTTTTTTAATTAAAAAAAATTTAACAATAACCGAACTAAAACATTAACACATGATCATTCCATTCTACATATATAATCAGTAATTCACAATATCATCACTTAGCTGCATGTTCATCATTTCTTAGAACATTTGCATCAATTCAAAAAAAATAAAGACAACAGAAAAAGAAATAAAACAAAAACAGAAAAAATAAAGATTATACATACCATACCCCTTACCCCTTGCTTTCATTGATCACTAGCATTTCAAACTAAATTTATTTTAACGTTTGTTCCCCCTATTATTTATTTTTTTTTCCATGTGTTCTACTCATCTGTTGATATAGTAGCTAAAAGGAGCATCAGACACAAGGTTTTCACAATCACGTAGTCACATTGTGAAAGCTATATCATTATTCAGTCATCATCAAGAAACATGGCAACTGGAACACAGCTCTACATTTTCAGGCAGTTCCCTCCAGCCTCTCCATTACATCTTGATTAACAAGGTGATGTCTACTTAATGCGTAAGAATAACCTCCAGGATAACCTCTTGACTCTGTTTGGAATCTCTCAGCCATTGACACTTTGTCTCATTTCACTCTTCCCTCTTTTAATCGAGAAGGTTTTCTCAATCCCTTGATGCTGAGTCTCAGCTCATTCCAGGATTTCTGTCCCATGTTGCCAGGAAGGTCCACACCCTTGGGAGTCATGTCCCACGTAGATGGGGGAAGGTGGTGAGTTTGCTTGTTGTGTTGGCTGAGTTTGCTTGTTGTGACATCTGAGCAACAAAAGAGGCTCTCTTGGGGGTGACTCGTAGGCCTAAATTTTAAGTAGGCTTGACCTATCCTTTGTGGGGTTAAGTTTCATATGAACAAACTCCAAGACTGGGGGCTCAGCCTATAGCTTTGGTTGTCCACACTACTTGTGAGAATATCAAGAATTCAACTTGGGGAAGTTGCATTTCTCCCCACTCTCACCATTCCCCGAAGGGGGCTTGCAAATACTTTTCCACTCACTGATTAAATCACTCTGGGATTTATTGGGGCATCACTCTGGACAAACCAACAAAATCTCATGTCCTACCTGAGATTCCAAGTACTTATGGTGTTCAATCAAACTATCTACATAAGTTATATTAGGAAATGCACTAGTCAAAATACAAATTTTGTAACATTTTTTGCTTTAGTCTCACACGTAAGATGACATTTTAAAATATTAATTACCATCTATTTTCAGCACCCTGCAATAATGACATTCCTTTGTTCTTCCTCATGCAAAAACATTTTTAAAATTTGTACATTTAGTCAATATTATTATATACTCTAGGCATTCCTAGATTATACCATCTCAATCTTTAACATCTGTCTTTCTTTCTGATTTCATTTATGTCCCCAGCCCTCCTCCCTCTATCATTCTCACATGCAGCTTCATTCAGTGTTTTAACTTAATTGTATTACAGTTAAGTAGTACTGTGCTGTCCATTTCTGAGTTTTTGTATTCAGTCCTGTTGCACAGTCTGTATTCCTTCAGCTCCAATTATCCGATATCTTACCCTATTTCTATCTCCTGATGGGCTCTGTTACCAACGAAATATTCCAAGTTTATTCACTAATGTCAGTTCATATCAGTGAGACCATACCGTGTTTGTCCTTTCGTTTTTGGCTAGTCTCATCAGCATAATGTTCTCACGGTCCATCCATGTTGTTACATACTTCATAACTTTATTCTGTCTTAAAGCTGCATAATATTCCATTGTATGTATATACCACAGTTTGTTTAGCCACTTGTCTGTTGATGGACATTTTGGCTGTTTCCATCTCTTTGCGATTGTAAATAATGCTGCTATAAACATTGGTGTGCAAATGTCCGTTTCTGTCCTTGCCCTCACGTCCTTTGAGTAGATACCTAGCAATGGTATTGCCAGGTCATATGGCAATTCTATATTTAGCTTTTTGAGGAACCGCCAAACTGCCTTCCACAGCGGTTGCACCATTTGACATTCTCACCAACAGTGAATAAGTGTTCCTCTTTCTCCACATCCTCTCCAGCACATGTCATTTTCTGTTTTATTGATGATGGCCATTCTGGTGGGTGTGAGATGATACCTCATTGTGGTTTTGATTTGCATTTCTCTGATGGCCAGGGACGTTGAACATCTCTTCATGTGCCTTTTGGCCATTTGTATTTCCTCTTCTGACCATCGGCCTTTTTGAACCAAGGTGTATCTTTCCCTGGATGCTTTGATTGGACATTTCTATAGACTGATTTTAATTTGGATAATTTCACAACCTTAAAACTGTAAACTTACAACTTATTAAATGCTTCTTTTTAAAAACCATTCCATTTCTGGTATATCGCATTCCAGCAGCTAGCAAACTAGAACACCCAGTTTCTATGTCAGCAACTTCTCTCCCTGGAGACTGAGGTTGGAAGTTTCAGTGGAGGACCATTCAAACATAAGCAGTTTCTACTATGTTGCGCTTCTGAGAAGAGTTTGGAAGTCAAGAAAGTAAAATCCAGTGCCCAGGGAGTCAAGCGACTTCAGAGTGGGCTCAAAGGGACTATGATAAAATGAAGACAGAGGTTGGTGACTTGGACATCTTGCCTTCTCTGGGGTGGTTCGCTTTGCCAGGCTTGGAAGGGGGTCCTGGGAAGCCTAGATGAAGTGATGACCTGAGAGTGTCTGCTGGCTGTTGAGGAAACTTGTGAGAGTGGCTCCCTAACAAGATGGCCTGAAACTGAATTTAGTCTTCTGTGCTTTGCCCATGAAACTTTCTAGTTAGGCAGCAGAAAATGAATGAGGGGAGAAATAGGTATTTTGAGTAAAGACTTTAATGAATACTCAAACACCATAATGCCATTTGAAGATGAAAGGGCATCATAAAACTTAACACAGAGTTCCCTGCTCCTCCCCACTCAACAGACAGCTGCATCTTTTCATGCAGTGCCAGCTGCATCCCTGAGACACGATGGTGAAGGTTGGAATAAATTAATTTGGTCACTTTGGGTGCCGGGTCACTAGGGCTGCTGCCAACTCCACAGAGTCAGTTTGTTTCTATCAGCGAACACTTCCTACATTGATTTCTACTGCATAGTCTACATGTTTAAGTATGATTCCATCAATAGCAAGTTCAAAGTTGCCATCAAAGCTGTGAACGGAAAGCTTGTCATCATTGGGAGTCCCATTACTATCTTCCAGGAGCGAGATCCTGCCAACATCATTGGAGTAATGCTGGTGCTGAATATGTTGTGGAGCCCAGTGGTGTCTTTATGACCCTGGAGAAGGTTGGGGCTCACTTGAAGGGTGGTGCCAAAAGAGTTATCGTCCCTGCTCCTTCAGCCTGTGCCCCCATGATTGTGATGGGTGTGAACCATGAGAAGGATGACATGTCCCTCAAGATCTTCAGCAATGCCTCCTGTACTGCCAACTGTCTCAGCCTCATGAGCACCATCCATGCCATCACTACCACCCATAAGATTGTGGATGGCCCCTCTGGGAAAATGTGGTGATGGCTATGGGGCAGCCCAGAGTACCATCCCAGAATCTACCAGCACTGCCAAGGCAGCAGGCAAAAGTCAACTTGGAGCTGAATGGGAAGCTCACTGGCCTAGTCTTCCATATCCCCTCCCCTAATTGTATCCACCATGGATCTGACCTGTCTGGAAAAAGCAGCCAAGTACAGGGACATCAAGAAGGTGGTGAGACAGGCATCAGAGGGCCTGCTTGGGCAGGCATCCTGGACTACACTGAGAACCAGGTTGTGTCTGTGGCTTTAGCAGTGATACCTGCTCTCCAGCCTTTAATGCTGGGGCCTGCATTGCCCTTGACAATGACTTCATCAAGCTCATTTCCTGTGTGACAGTGAATTTGGCTACAGCAACAGAGTGGTGGACCTTGTGGTTCATTTAGCCTCCAGGGAGTAAGAGCCCTTGGACCACCAGCTCCCAGCAACAGCACGAGAGGAAGAAAGAAGTGATCTACTGGGGAGCTCCATCCCCAACACTGAGAATCACCCATCCTTCACAGCTTTGATCCTAGACCCCCTGAAGGAGGGGGAAGGGCTCAGAGAGAGCTCTACCTTGTCATGTATCATCAGTAAATACACTGTACTCAGCCAAAAAAAAAACCTTACCCCAGAAATACCCATTATGTCACGAGCAAACACTGCCTGGTAGCCACTCCTTGTGAGGTAACCAGCATGTATATACCTTCCTCATTTAGAAGAAAGGGACCGCCTCATCACTGTATTGTAGATGATGGTGAATTCAGCTGTTTCCTCCTGATCTGAAAACACACACAGGGATGAAAGCATGGCCTTTGATGAGCTTTGAGAGCCAGAATATGAGTGTCCTTCAGTTCTTTTTAAGTTGATTGTCAGAGTATACACTGCCTTTCAAATGGGCCTTGGGATTTTCTCAGTAACTTCGCTTTGAAGAATGTGATGAAGTTCGTGTCAAAGAGACAGTTAAACCCATTTCTTCTGCCTGATATTGGTTAAACATTTGTTGGGTTTAGGAACATATCCTACCTGTGCTTAAGAGGAGATAGTTGCAGTTTAGTAAAGTAGGACATTTGATGAGGCAAAATAAACCAGAAACAAAAGAGCAGTTATTGTATGGTCTCATTTAGAAAATGCTTATGAAGAAACAGGCTTGGGTGCACAGGTGGTCCAGTGGTAAAATGCTCGCCTTACATGTGGGAGACCTAGGTTCAATTCCTGGACCATGCACCAAAAACAAACAAACAAACAGGGGCTTAGATTTTAAGCTCTTGTAGCAGTCACATTTTGTCTGGAGTGGTAATTATTGTTTCTGGATTTTTAGAGGTATAACCTGGTATTCAGAGATAAAAACGAAGGCAATCAAGTCAGGATTAAGGTAATTCAAAATACAGGAGTAAGGAGGACATTGTGTGTATTTTAGACCCTCACCCACTCCTTGAGACCAAAGGAAGAAAGGTTTATCTTGTTCAGAACCTAAAATTCTGTAGCACACAATCTAACTTAACCTGTCTAGATAACTTATTTAAAGTAGCAAAACACAGGGAGCCCAGAATAAAAATGAGGGCCTTTAATCCTGTACAGCTTAATATAATGCCTGGATATATCCCAGAATATGTTAAACAGATAATCAAAAAGTATTGGCAAAGTTCTTGAGGGATGGGAGAAAAAATATGGAACCGTTAAACTTTATCACTGGGGAAACCCCAGATATTGTGTCAAACATTAGGGACACCCAGATCAACAGGCCAAGCCCTTGATTTTGAGGTTTGCTCTTGTGAAGCTTATGTATGTAGCAGAGAACTTAGCCTACCTATAAATATGCCAAAGAGCTACTTCTGGAGGACGTCTTTTGTTGCTCAAATGTGGCCTCACTCTCTTTAAGCCCAACTCTGCAAGTGAAATCATTGCCCTCCCCCCTACAATAGGACATGACTACCAGGGGTGAAAGTCTCCCTGGCAGTGAGGGAGAGAACTCCCAGGGATGAGTTTGGCCCTGCCACCATGGGAACAACAATGCCATCCTGACCAAAAGGGGAAAAAGAAATATAACAAATAAGATATCAGTAGCTGAGAGAGTTGAGATAGAGTCGAGAGGCTGCTCTGGAGATTGCTTTTACACACACTTCAGTTAGACAATTCTATGTACCATAACTTGCCAAACGATTCCAGCTAATCAACAGCTTGGGCAATATATAAAATTCTACAAAGGTTCCATGCACTAAGGTCACTTTCCAGAAACCTACAACCTCCAGGTGGGTCCCTGGACCAGATCAGTCCTGAAACCTAGAGGGCCCAGCCTTTCCAGAACATCAGCTAGTTATCCCTCATTATTGGCACTCCCTTCCAACATCCCTTATTATTGACAGCCCCTTCCAACATGAAAAAGTTAGAATGGGCATAGAATGGAAGAAAGATCAAAGGTGATGGTGGAGTTATACAGAGAAGGTAGGATTGAACAAACGACTATGATTGCTGAATCATTATATTGATATTTCTTTTCGTCTCTAGTACCTTAGAGCAGCTAAAAGTAAAAACCTAAAATTGTGGAATTGTAACCCATACCAAACTCTGAAATCTGTTCTACAACTAATTGTTGCTATGTGCTTTGAAATTTATTGCTTTTTGTATGTATGTTATTTTTCACAAAAAAGAAAAAAAAAGTCAATTGTAATGATTAAAAAAATATTATTCCTTCAAGCCTCCAATGTTCTGGAGCAGCTAGAAGAAAAAATTTGAGGTGATGTTATGGTGGCCTATGACAGACTCTGGAATCTATCCTGTAACTACTTGTTGAAGAGTGTTTGAAAACTATTGCTTTTTCTTTCTTTGTTTTGTATATATATTATATTATACAATAAAAAAAATTTTTTAAAAAAGAAGAATGGGTTCATTGACCCCAAAAAAAAAAAAAAAAAAAGGCAAAGCATTTTAAAGAAACAACACAGAGTTCCAAATGTTAAATATACCCAGCCTGTCATTTGCTGGCCTAGTTTTAATCATGGATTTTAGTGTCTAGCTAAGTAGTCTCTTCAAAAGACATTTCACTTTTATTCTCTGTGATCCCAGGGCCCTTTGAGGAGGACACCATGGCTGAAAATCTCCCATATGGACCTACAATAGAACCACTGTAACTGGGAAAGTGAGCAGTGGCCCTCTAGAGAGCCCTCAGAACCCGAGCAGCTCATTTGCCTGTGTGGTACCGAGCCTTACCTAGAAAATGGGTCGCTTCCCTTCTGAAGAGGACCCTGTGAACTAACAGCTACAGATTGCCAGGAATACTAAGAGACAGTGTGTAATGCCATGTATTATTTTTAAGCTGTTTTTCCTGATTGGGAGCTAGGTTAGTATTATTTTAAAGGTGAGGATTCAAATACCAGCCTTTCTGTTCTCCAGCTGTTGTTTATCCTCCAGTTTCCTAGAATAGTCAGACAAAAGGTCTTTTAAAAACTGGTTTTATGCTGTTCTATATTTTGTTGGGTAATAGTTAAGTAATTACCGATATAGTCTCTGACTCCTGACCACGACATAGGTATAGACCAAAGAACTGTGGAAGCAATGACATCTAACTATGGGGTCTTAGGTCAGCTCATCTCTATCCCCACCCCCCACTCCATTGAGTGCAACATCCTGCCAAAGGGTTTTTTGGTTTTTCAGCTCTCTGAGCAGTCTGTTTCATTTCTCTCTATTCTTAAATTTTCTTATTTTGAACTAGGTAGTACATTTACGTAGTATAAAATCAAAAAGGCACGAAGTGAAAAGTCTTTTGTGCCTTTCAGCTACCTAGAGGTAATCATTATTATCTACTTATTGAATTATTTAAAAATGTATATTATCTCTGCCCCAACCTTTTTTATATGAAAATGATAGCATACTGTATATACTATTTATTCTGTGGCTTGATAGAGTCATCATAGCAGTATATATTAGAGACAACACCTTCATACTCTTTTTGATGGCTGTACAATATTTCATTGTATGAATGAACAAATGTTGTTTTAATCTCTTACTGTTAAACACAGTTACCTTGTATGTCTATTTCACAAGGGTAGGAGATATTTCTAAAACTGATGTAAAGATACCTTCCAGTATATCTCCTAGCAATGACTTTCTAGACTGCCCTCTCCAGTGGGTGTCCTACAGGTACTTCTCTGTCAAAACCACCCAAGTCATGCTCATGATCTTAACTCCTGCCCTCCCTGTATGCAGGTCAGGACTCCTTCATTGTTCTCAGGCTCCGTCAGTGTCACTGTTATCTTTGGTCGTGCAAAGCAGAAACCTTGTCATCCTTGAGCCAAGCCATCACCAGGCCTGCTGGTTTTACTTCCTAAATTTCTTTCAAGTTAGTCAGCTTCCTCTCCTCACCCACCTCCGTAGTATAGAACCCTTAAACTCTCTCTTTGGTGACCTTATTGCTTCCTAGTTCTTTTATTCTTCTAATCGGTTTTCCACACAGAATTATCTTTTACAATCCAAAGTCTGATCGTGTCACTTCCATGCCTAAAGCCTTGTAACAGTTTCCTCTGGCTCTTAAGATCAACATCCAAGTGGCCATGAGGCCCCACAAGGCTCCTCCTGGACTGAACCCTGCAGGCCAACTATAAAGTCCAAAGTAGCCATGCTTCCTAGACTGCCAGACTCTTCAGTTGCTGTTCCTCTGTCGAGAAAACTATTCTCTTTTTACCACCCCTCCCTAGCTATCGTTGACTCCTCTTTCAGATCTCAGGCTTCACTTCTTCAAGCCTTCACTGTCTCCCCAGATTAGATTGGGTACCCAGATAAAGCTCATGACACTATTCTTTCCCTCATTGTACTTATCAGTGATTTCCGTTTATATCTGTGATCACTGGATTAATGTTTCTTTCCTCAATTAGGCTGTAAGCCCCACGTGGGCAGGAACTCAGTCTACTTTGCTCACTACCCTGCCCTAATTCTTGGCCTGGTATGTGGCATTCAATAGGTGCCCAGGAAATTATTATTATTGATAAGAGATAGTTTCAGGTACATATGAAAATATTTTATAAACTCTGAAGGATCCTACAATAAAAGTTGCTGATTTTTTTAATCCATGTTTATAAATGAAATAAAGCTGTGGAAGATGACATTCATGTCTGTGGGTAATCAATGACTGAGGCTGTGACTCCCTTAGGGATCCTGGGGATCTAATCTAGATCATTTGTTAGTTCTGTTCAACAGAAGTTTCTGCTTTTGCCAGACCTAATACTGGGTGTAGGGAATGCAGAAATTAATAAAATGGAGACCCTGTCCTCAAACAGCTCACAGTGTTTTGTTTTTAAAAATCCAGGATTACAGTAAGACTGTCGTCTAATGGGCTTTTTTCAGTGTAGCCCCTGGCATGTTAGAAAGACTGATACAAATAGAATTTGGAGAGCAGTACTCTCCATGGGGAAAAAAATTTCCCCATGCTTGCTTCTAATGAATTTTGCCCTTTCTATTGAGAGATTTCTTTTAAAATATCCCTGCTGAAAGAGAAAGAGCCACTAAAAGAATTCAGTCCAAATGAAGCTTGTTTCACATTCTCTTTTGTTAAAGAGAAACTTGTATAGTATCCACTCATCAGGAGCTGTCTTTTTGTCCGTCCTTTATCCCCAGGAAACCTGTAGGAAGTGTCAGGGACTCTGGAAAGATCACAATGGCCTCACCTGTGAAGAGCTGGCTGAAAAAGATGACATCAAGTACCGAACATCTATGTGAGTTGATTCTCTACTTCTCAACTTCTAAGTTGACCCTCCCTTTTTGAGAGAGGGGACAGTTTGTATTGTGGGAAGGACAGACTTTCAAGCCACCCCAATCTAAAATGATTTGGGGGAGGTGACATAATCCCTAAACCTCAGTTTCCTCATCTCTGCAGCCTCATAGACCTTTCCTGAAGGTCAAATGTAATTATATAAGATGCCTGGTACATGAGAATTCAGTAAATGTTGATCTCCTTTCTCTTTAATTGTCTAAATTAATAACCAAATAACACATTTTAATTAGATTATATTGCATTGGTGTTGTTTCTATCTGTGTTTCCTATAGAATACTGTTGGCCTAAGATAGTAAGTAAAATTACCATCTTCCAGAATGAAAAAAGATACAGTCAATAATAAGAAGTGCTGAGCATTATACAAATATTAACGTATTATTGTTTTAGTCAAGGTAAATAAAGGCTAAGCTGCTGTAAAAGATAGATCCAGAAAGATAGTGACTTAAAAAGTCTGTTTCTCTCATGTGATAGTCCAGCCTTGCCAGGCTAATGAAACAGTTCTGTCCTACCAGGTGATTCAGGGGTCTGGGTTCCTTTATCTTACTGCTTCACAATTCCCTAAGGTGATGTCCTTCTCTGCATCACTGTAACTGGATCTCAGCCACGTTTACACTCCAGCCCATAGGAAAGGAAAATGGAAGAGACAAATTGCCAGGGCATGTAGCTTTTCTTTAAGTTGTAAATGATGCAGAAATTACGTACATCACTTCTGCTCATATCCAGTTGGTCTAGACTTAGTCACATGCCACACCTAGCTCCAAGGCAGGCTCCAAATGTAGTCTCCAGCTGGGTGACTTTGTGCGCAACTTAAATTCGAAGGGTAAGGAGGGAGTTCTTTTTCTAAGGGGGAAAAAAATGAAGTGGGAAATGGCTACTGGGAGTCAGCCACAAATGAGGCACTTGAGGCAGAGAGCCCAAGTAACTTGTCCATGGTCACACAGGTAGTAATTGGTATAGCAGGGATAAACCCAGGCAAATGGCTTCCTGACTATGTTCTTTACATATCTGTGGTAAGCAGAATAATGGCACCCAAAGATGTCCACATCCTAATCCCCAGAACCTGTCATTATGTTATGGCAGAAGGAACTTTGCAGAGGTAATTAAAGCTGTGGACTTTGAGTTGGGGAAAATAGCCTGGATTATCCAGTGGACTCAATCTAATCACACGTGTCTTTAAAAGTAGAAAATCTTTCCCAGTTGTGGTCAGATAGAGAGCAATGATGGACGAAAAGTCAGAGAGATGTCAAAAGTACTCCCTCCTGTTGCTCCCTTCTTAATGGACAGGCATGAGGGAAGTCGCTTGACCTTTGGACATCTGAGAAAATACTCTGTTACTACATCAGGTTATTTATTTTATTGAGAGGTAATTCACATGCCATAAAATTCACCCTTTAATGTGTACAATTCCATGGCTTTATTATATTCATAAGGTTTGTGTAACCTCACCACTGTCTAAATTCCAGAACATTTTCATTGCCCCAGAAAGAATCATATGTGCATTAGCAGTCATACCCCATTTCCCTTTCCCCTCAGCCCCTGACAACTACTAGTCTACTTTCTGTCTCTATGGATTTACTTACTATAGACATTTAGAATAAATGAAGTCTTACATAAAAAAAAAAAAAAAACTTCCCATTGCTGGCTTTGAAGGTGGAATAAGAGAGTCAAGGAGTGCAACAGTCTCTAGAAACTAGGAACAACCCTTACCTTACAGCCACCAAGAAAATAGACACCTCCATCTTACAACAGCAAGGAACAGAATTCTGCCAACAACCCAAATGAACAGGAAACAGTCCCTCCTCTAGAGCCTCCAGTGAGGAATGCAGTCTACCTCCAATCACCTTGATTTTAGTCCACTGAGACCTGTGTTGGACTTCTATCCTGCAGAACTATAAAATAAATTGTATTGTCAGTAAATTTATGACAGCAATACAGATTTTGGCACCAGATATGGGATGCTAACAGCCATAACAAATATCTAAAAATATGGACGTGGCTTTAGAATTGTGCAATGGGCAGAAGCTGTAAGAATTTTGAGACACGTGATAGAAAAAGCCTAAAATTGTCTTGAATAGACTGTGAGTAGAAATTTGAACTGAAAAACTCTGCCATTCAAGATATTCCATGTTCATGGATTGGAAGATTTAATATTGTGAATATGTCAATACTACCTAGGCGATGTACATATTCAGTGAAATTCCTGTCAGAATTCCAGCAACATTTTTTGAAGAAATAGAAAAGCCAGTCCTCAAATTCACATGTAATTGGAAAGGACCCCTAGTAGCCAAAATAATCTTGGAAAAGAAGAACAAACCTGGAGGACTCACACTTCCTGATTTCAAAACTTACTACAAGGAGGGGGTGCATGGTCAGTTCAGTGGTTGAATTGTCACCTGCCATGTGGGAGACCCAAGCTCGATTCCCAGCCCATGCACACACACACACACACCAAAAAAAAAAGTTGTGAATAAAATTTCCTATGATATTATGTATCACATATCTGCCTGTGTGTGTCTGTATATATAGATGTAGATATACATGTATGTAGGAAGACACATTTAAAAAAAAAAACTTACTACAAAGCTACAGTAATTTTTTTTTAAATGTGGCATGATAGCCCTTTGAACCAATGGAATAGAATTGAGAGTCCAGAAATAAACCATCACATCTATTGATTTCCAACAAAGATACCAAGTCCATTTAATGGAGAAAGAATAATCTCTTCAAAAAAAATGATGCTGGAGCAACTGGAAATCCACGTGCGTGCAAACAATGAATTTCAAAGCACTACCTCTTACCATATAGAAGAATTCATTCAAAATGGATCAAAGAGATAAATGTAAGCGCTAATACTATAAAACTTAGAAGAAAATAGGAAGTATCTTCAGGACCTTGTATTCCACAATGGATTCTTAAGCTATGACTCCAAAAGCTGAAGCAACCAAAGAAAAAGTAGATAAATTGGACTTCAGCAAAATTTTGAAATTTTTTGTTAATGGATTAAACTCCCCAATCAAAAGACATAGACTGGCGAATGGATTAAAAAACAGGACCCCTCTATATGCTGTCTACAGGAAACACATCTTAGACCCAAGGATAAACAAAGGTTGAAAGTGAAAGGTTGGGAAAAGATATTTCATGCAAATAACAATCAGAAAAGAGCAGGATTAGCTATACTAATATCCAACAAATTAGACTTCAAATGTAAAACAGTTAAAAGAGACAAAGAAGGATACTATGTATTAATAAAAGGAGCGATTCAGCACGAAAACATAATAATCATAAATATTTATGCGCCGAACCAGAATGTTCCAAAATACATGAGGCAAACAGTGAAAAGAGAAATAGACACATCTACCATAATAGTTAGTGACTTCAATTCACCACTCTCATCAATGGACAGAACATGTAGACAGAGGATCAATAAAGAAACAGAGAATTTGAAAAATACAATAAATAAGCTAGACTTAACAGATACTTATAGAACATTACACCCCACAACAGCAGGATACACCTTTTTCTCAAGTGCTCATGGATCATTCTCAAGGATAGACCATATGCTGGGTCACAGAGCAAGCCTCAATAAATTTAAAAAGATTAAAATCATACAAAACACTTTCTCAGATCATAAAGGAATGAAGTTGGAAATCAATCATAGGCAGTGTCAGAAAATTCACAAATATGTGGAGGCTCAACAACACACTCTTAAACAACCAGTGGGTCAAGGAAGAAATTACAAGAGAAATCAGTAAATATCTCGAGGCGAATGAAAATGAAAACACAACATATCAAAACTTATAGGACACAGCAAAGGCAGTGCAAAGAGGGAAATTTATTGCCCTAAATGCCTATATCAAAAAAGAAGAAAGGGCAAAAATCGAGGAATTAAATGTCCACTTGGAAGAACCAGAGAAAGAACAGCAAACTAACCCCAAAGCAAGCAAAAGGAAAGAAATAATGAAGATTAGAGCAGAAATAAATGAAATTGAAAACATGAAAACAATTGAGAAAATCAGTAAAGCCAGAAGCTGGTTCTATGAGAAAATCAATAAGATTAATGGACCCTTAGCAAAACTGACAAAAAGAAGAAGAGAGAGGATGCAAATAAATAAGATCAGAAATGGTAGAGGAGACATAACCACTGACCCCACGAGAAATAAAGACGGTAATAACAGGATACTATGAACAACTTTATGCTGATAAATACAACACTGTAGATGAAATGGACAACTTTCTAGAAAGGCATGAACAACCAGCTTTGACTCGAGAAGAAATAGATGACCTCAACAAGTAAATAGACAACAATCACAAGTAAAGAAATTGAATCAGTCATTAAGAAGCTCCCCAAAAAGAAAAGTCCAGGACCAGATGGCTTCACATGTGAATTCTGCCAAATATTCCAGGAAGAATTAGTACCAATCCTGGTCAGACTCTTCGAAAAAATTGAAGAGGAGGGAAAGCTACCTAACTCATTCTATGACGCCAACATCACCCTCATACCAAAGCCAGACAAAGATACTACAAAAAAAGGATATGACAGACCAATCTTTCTAATGAATATAGATGCAAAAATCCTCAACAAAATTCTAGCAAATCTAGTCCAACACATTAAAAGAATCCCAGGTATGCAAGGATGGTTCAGCATAAGAAAATCAATTAATGTAATACACCATATCAACAAATCAAAGCAGAAACACCATATGATTCATCTCGATTGATTTAGAAAAGTCATTTGACAAAATTCAACATCCTTTCCTGTTGAAAACACTTCAAAGCACAGGAATAGAAGGGAACTTCCTTAAAATGATAAAGGGGATATATGAAAAACCCACAGCTAATATCATCCTCAACGGGGAAAAACTGAAAACTTTTCCCCTAAGATCGGGAGCAAGACAAGGATGTCCACTATCACCACTTTTATTCAACATTGTATTGGAAGTTCTAGCCAGAGCAATCAGTCAACAAAAAGAAATACAAGGCATCAGAATTGGAAAGGAAGAAGTAAAACTCTCAGTTTGCAGATGATATGATATTATATGTCAAAAACCCCGAAAAATCCACAGCAAAACTACCAGAGGTAATAAATGAGTACAACAAAGTGGCAGGTTACAAGATCAACATTCAAAAATCTGTAGTGTTTCTATACACTAGTAATGAACAATCTGAGGGGGAAATCAAGAAAAAAATTTCCACTTACAATTGCAACCAAAAGAATAAAATATTTAGGAATAAATTTAAAGAGACAAAAGATCTATATAAAGAAAACTACTAGTAAACGTTAAAAGAAATCACAGAAGACCTAAATAGATGGAAGGGCATACTGTGTTCATGGATTGGAAGACTAAATATAGTTAAGATGTCAATTCTGCCTAAATTGATTTACAGATTCAATGCAATACCAATTAAAATCCCAACAACTTACTTTTCAGAAATAGAAAAACCAATAAACAAATTTATCTGGAAGGGCACGGTGCCCCAAATAGCTAAAAGTATCCTGAGAAAAAAAAATGAAGTCGGAGGTCTCACGCTACCTGACTTTAAGGCATATTATGAAGCTACAGTGGTTAAAACAGCATGGTACTGGCATAAAGATAGATATATTGACCGATGAAATCAAATAGAGTGTTCAGATATAGACCTTCTCATCTATGGACATTTGATCTTTGATAAGGCAGTCAAGCCAACTCACCTGGGACAGAACAGTCTCTTCAATAAATGGTGCCTAGAGAACTGGATATCCATATGCAAAAGAATGAAAGAGGACCCATATCTCACACCCTATACAGAAGTTAACTCAAAATGGATCAAAGACCTAAACATTAGATTTAAGACCATAAAACTTTTAGAAAAAAATTCAGGGAAATATTTTATCAATCTTATACTTAGAGGAGATTTTATAGACCTTACACCCAAAGCAAGAGCATTGAAGAAAGAAAGAAAGAAATGGGAACTCCTCAAAATTAAATGCTCTTGCGCATCGAAGAACTTCATCAAGTAAGTAAAAAGACAGCCTACACAATGGGAGACAATATTTGGAAATGACACATCAGATAAAGGTCTAGTATCCAGAATTTATAAAGAGATTGTTCAACTCAACAACAAAAAGACAGCCAATCCAATTACAAAATGGGAAAAAGATTTGAACATACACTTCTCAGAAGAGAAAATACAAATGGCCAAAAGGCACATGAAGAGATGCTCAACGTCCCTGGCCATTAGAGAAATGTAAATCAAAACCACAATGAGATACCATCTCACATGCACCAGAATGGCCATCATCAATAAAACAGAAAATGACAAGTGCTAGAGAGGATGTGGAGAAAGAGGCACACTTATCCACTGTTGGTGGGAATGTCAAATGTACAACCGCTGTGGAAGGCAGTTTGGCGGTTCCTCAAAAAGCTAAATATAGAATTGCCATATGACCTGGCAATACCATTGCTAGGTATCTACTCAAAGGACGTGAGGGCAAGGACAGAAACGGACATTTGCACACCAATGTTTATAGCAGCATTATTTACAATCGCAAAGAGATGGAAACAGCCAAACTGTCCATCAACAGACGAGTGGCTAAACAAACTGGTATATACATACAATGAAATATTATGCAGCTGTAAGACAGAATAAAGTTATGAAGTATGTAACAACATGGATGGACCCTAAGGACATCATGCTGAGTGAGATTAGCCAGAAGCAAAAGGAAAAATACTGTATGGTCTCACTGATATGAACTGATATTAGTGAACAAACTTGGAATATTTCGTTGGTAACAGAGACCATCAGGAGATAGAACTAGGGTAAGATATTGGGTAATTGGAGCTGAAGGGATACAGACTGTGCAACAGGACTAGATACAAAAACTCAGAAATGGACAGCACAATACTACCTAACTGTAATGTAATTATGTTAAAACACTGAATGAAGCTGCATGTGAGAATGACAGAGGGAGGAGGGCTGGGGACATAAATGAAATCAGAAAGAAAGATAGTTGTTAAAGATCGAGATAGTATAATCTAGGAATGCCTAGAGTGTATAACAATAGTGAAATGTACAATGTACAAATTTTTAAAATGTTTTTGCATGAGGAAGAACAAAGGAATGTCATTATTGCAAGGTGCTGAAAATAGATGATAATACTTTAAAATATCACCTTAGGTGTGAGACTAAAGCAAAAAATGTTTATTTGTCACAAAATTTATATTTTGACTAGAGCATTTCCTAATATAACACATGCAGATAGTTTGATTAAACGTCATAAGTACTTGGAATCTCAGGTAGCCACATGAGATTTTGCTGGT
>PVIY010009386.1:0-63744 GCA_004026745.1 Myrmecophaga tridactyla | reverse complement strand
GGAACGATAAGGAATTTAAGAGGTGAGGACCTGCAGGTCATCCAGGTGATAGAGTAAAACATCAAGCCATGTTTCCTCTTATAGACAACTAAATACAAGGGAAAATCCAACTCACTTGGAGCTATGGAGAGTGATAGAGACTGAAGAAAGACTCCATAAATGCTGAAGCGAAGATAAAAGACAACGTACAGAGTGGGAGAAAATATTTGGAAATGATATATCTGATAAGGATTTAATATCCAGAATATGTAAAGAACTCTTTACAATTCAACAACAAAATTACTAACAACCAATTAGGAAATGAGTAAAGACTTGAATAGATATTCCTCCAAAAAAGATATACAAATGCCCAATAGATACATGAAAAGATGCTTTATGCCATTAACCACCAGGAAAGCACAAATCAATACCACAATGAGATACCATCTCACACCTACTGGAATAGTTACTACTCCTAAAACAAAGCAAAAAAAAAAAAAGGAAAAAAACACATGTTGGAGTATGAGGATAAATAGGAATACTTGTACATTGTAGTGGGAATGTAAAATGGTACAGCCACTGTGGAAAATAGTTTGGTAATTTCTCAAAAAGTTAAGTACAGACTTACCATATAACCCAGCAATCCCACTTCTAGGTATTGAAAGCAGGGATTCCAACAGATATTTGTATGCCAATGTTTATAAAGGCATATACTTCAGGTTTGCCAACAAAAGTCGAAGCAACCTGTGTTCATCAACAGATGACTGGATAAATAAATTGTGTTATATACATACAATGGATTATTTGGCTGTAAAAAGGAATGAAGCTTTGATGTATGCTACAACAAGGATAAACCTTTAAGACATCACATTGAGTGAAATAAACTGGACACAAAAGGACAAATACTGTATGATCTTACTTATAGAAAATAAGCAGAATAGGCAAATTTTAAGGTTAGAAACTGGAAACAGGAGCCAGGTGGGGGACGGTAATTGGGAGTTAATATTTAATTAATACAGAGTTTCTGTTTGGGATAATGGAAAAGTTTTAGCAATAGATGTTGTTGAGGGGAATACAACTTTGCGAATGCAATTAACACCAGTGAATTATATATTTGAAAAGGGTTAAAAGTGATTATTTAGATTGTAAGTGTATACGTTATCACACACATACACCCCAAAAATAATATGACCTTTACAACACAAAGAGGGAATACAAAGGTAAATGATGGGCTAAAGCTAACAGCATAATTATAATAATATTGTTTAATTAATTGGAACAAAATTACCACACTTCTGGAAAAGTGTTAATAACAGGAAAACTGCCTATGTGAGAGGGGGTTATATGGGAACCCTGAACTCTCTGCATGACTTTTCTGTAAACCTATGACTGCTTTAATTAAAAACAAAAAGAGAGAAGGAAGTGAAGGACCTGGGATAATTATTTATTGGGGAAGACGGAAAGTTTGTTCTGTGAAACTGTCCCATGGAAAATTATATTATCTACTCTGAACAAGCTGTGCAACCCTGGCTATTTGTTACCAATGCAGTTTCTTGGTCATAAAAACAATTGTAACAGGTATGCTTTTATTCTTGTAAATACTTAACACCATCAGGAAGCCACTTTCTCGGGGAATTTTATGGCTTTTGGAGATCCCATTCTCTTCTCTTCCTCACAGTAAACAAATTCCTATTAATAACTTGTATTTCTATAACACCTTTCTGTCAGGCTCTCAGGTGACAGTACATATAGAAAAATAAGTATAAATAAAATTACTCCTTACACCTCTTGCCCATTGTCTGAAGCAATCATTGTTAATCCCAACTATTTCAGAAGTATTTTGTGTAACTGTCTATAAAATCCCCCAATCTTGGAGGATGTCAGGCTGTTAGGGTGAAATATTTGCAAGATGGAGAGCTTTTAACTTTATAAAACAACTAAGAGATATATGTGGACAGAATAGTCTTGGGAGAAAAATGAAAAATTATGGGTCATATATTTAGGGGAATTTTTAAAATAAATGTCTGGCCATATAGAAGATTAGTAACATCATCTAAGTAACTAGCTATTTTTAAATTGAGTGTTTAAATTTTTTTTTAAATTTAGAGTGTTTTTAAAGACTAGATTAGAATCTGAGTCAAAGAGTAAGGCTGACCATTTAGTTTTCAGTAAATATTAACCTGTGATAAAAATATCTAGGGTTGGTGGCTCTAGCAATTATTTTAAAAATTTTTCTTAACATTCAATGTGGAAAGCTATGAATTGGAAATCCACTGAAAAAAGAATATGTGGGATTAAAAATGTTGTGTGCGTGAAAGTATCATGAATATGTGGGATCATTTCAAAGACAGATGCATATTTGATATGGAAAATGATAAACTTCTTATAGGGTGCAATTGGACTATTAGAATTCTACAAATGTAAAATTCCTTTGTTGTTTTTCCTTTTATCTTAGTGCATTTTAAATAAGCTCCGTTTTCTTTTTTTGCTTACACAGCAACCTCAAAAGCTGTCATGTCTGCTTTACTTAGTAGTAGATACAGTCTGAGGTCAAGCACTTTGTGTCGACTCTTTAGAACCAAATATTCTCCATGGAGGTTACCCAGAGTTTAGACAGTTCCTTGTTTTGGATCCCTCTGGGAATTAGACTGCAGCTCACGGTAACTGAGCCCTCTGAGGGCACTTATTAGACCAGCTGCCTTTTAAAAAAATCAATAATCAAGGCCACAGCATTGGAATGACCACAGCGTGTCTGAAACCGATTGATAATATGTAAGTCTATTTTTTTTTTCTTTTTTCTTTTTTTTGCAGTGAATCCTCAATGTTGACTTGGTTCTCAAAATCAGTGGGGCAATGACAAAGTGGTTACTCATTCACTCTCTAGTCTTCACTCTAAACTTATGATTAATCACCTGGGTCTGTGGGTGTGCTAGCAGGTTTTATTAATTTTTTTGACTGGTGAGTTACATGAAAAAAATGTAATTGGTGAGTAATGATTAACAGAAAGTGTATGGAGACATATTGCTGTTGTCAGTTCATTGATTTTTTAACTTCTGCCATATTCACTACTATGGAAGAATATTCAGATGGCTTCCTGTCAACACTGTGGCAAGTTGTCCAATTCTTCAGGAATATTCATAAAATATTTTGAAGCCATTAAAATTTTCACTGTGTCATGTGATAGCAAATAGTCTTTATAGTTGTGTGTATATGTGTTCAAACTTGGAAGAGTATATCCCACCAACAACCCAATATTTTGTGTGTGGGTATTTCCGGGTCTTGGGTGAGTTTCCACATAACCGCGCAATTATTATTTAGATTCCATCTCTGAGCCTAATTGTACTTTTCCAAGTAAAAATTGATCCCAGTTACATTTAACGAAAGGGATAAATTCTCCCTATACTTTTTGGTGCCAGAAATGAAACTGGGATTTGCTCCCGTCTTGAGGCCAGGCACCACTCTCATAGTGATCTCAGCAGGCAGACTTGCTGAGCCACCTTCTGATATGGTGAAGTTGAGGTTTAGTCCCTTCTGTGACTTTATACAACTTGACTGTACACAAATTGTCCTCTGCAAGGACAATTCCTTCCGCCTAGTTAGTTGCTGGAATGTGAGCGACAAAAGTCATGACTCCTGGCAATCATTATTATGTGTCTAGTTAATTACCTAACTGCCCCTCCAGCAGTCGGCATTGGTCAGTTAGTGGAGAGAACACTCAATGAAAAACATTCTGTGGTGGTTATATTTGCCTATGATGAACAAAGCAATAACAGTGCATATATGAATGGGTGTTGTTTGCATATGGTCACTGAGTACCATGGAGTGTCCTTAACAAATATATCCTTTGCTTCTTGAATCCCCAGGGTCTTACTAATTCCTTTATTTTTTGAATAAAGCCCATGCCTTAATTTCTTAGAGCTTTAGTAACAAAGTATCACACAGTGGGTGGCTTAAACAAGAGAAATTCATTGTCTAATGGTTTTGGAGAATAAAAGTTTGAAATCAACAGTTGGCAGGGACATACACCTTCTGAAACCTTTGGGGGAGAAGCCTTCCTTGCTTTTTCCTTACTTCTAGTGGTTAGTCGGCGATTGTTGGTGTTCCTTGACTTGTAGCTGCTGCATTTCAGTTTCTGCCCACCATCATCATATGGCTGTTTTCTCTCATGCCTATCTCTTCTCTTCTTACAAAGAATCATGTTGGTTTAGCAACCTGCCCTACCCAATGGCCTCATCTTAATTATCTAATTCCGTCTGCAATGACTATTTCCATATTAGATCACACTGTGAAGCACAAGGGGTTAAGACTTCCACATATCTTTGGGGGGACACATCTCAACCCATAACACCATATTGACTCCCTTCTAGTTCTGCCTTTAGAATGTTTACAAGAAATGCCTACAGCGTTTCTTTCTGGATAGAGAAATTGTGATGCAGAGCATGGTCTTGACTTGGTATGATTTGAAATAGAGGTGTTTCAGGCATTTGACCCATGATTCACTTTTTAAACCTTGTCTGGTATGTAGGTGACACTCAGTAAATATTTCTTAAGTGAACAAATGGACATCGAATTAATCTTTAGTGGTGCTAAACAACTTCATACCCTATCATGTGTTTTCCATTTGCTGATCAAACATTTTAGAGGTTTTTCACATACCCTGTGAAATTCTAACTCCTTATCTTGTCAGTCAAGGTTCAAAACAGTTTGCATCAATATACATTTTCAATCTTATCTTGCTTTCTATCCATGCAAGAGAGAAAATTTTTAAAAATCATAAAAACTAATACTAAGCCATGTCTTATTATATAGAAATAATATACATATAACATATTATCTTTTTAAAATGATGAGTTAGGTATTTGAATAGCATATATTAGGTATGTGAACATTATGTTTTTTCAGGCTACACCATTTATTGTTGAGAGCCCTCTTGGATGAGATTTTCCTGTTCATTGAATTTCCTATTCATTCACTTTTAGTTATTAACCATAAAACCATTTTGAAGTCAATATATCTATGGATTGATGTTTTTAATTCAGATTTCTTTGGTGAAAAGTGCTGGCTGAAATACTTAAAGTTTTTCCTATGATTTTTAGTTGTTGAAAAGGAAAAAGTCAAAATGAATGTACTTTTAAACGAACTTTTCACCAGATAAAATGAACTCACAATGTTAAGTGTCTAGACGAAATTAATTCATCTGGAAGTAAAGAAAAATAAAATATAAGAAATAAGATCATATGTGTGTGTATGTGTGTATACTAATACACATAATATGTATTGACTATGAACACCTCCCACTTATTTTATTAGAATACTCTAATATTCTAAAAAGATGAAGAAATTAAATTATGACAGTGATGAAAAATTGGAATTTGTCCTATGTGAAATACTGTTTTGCTTAGATTTTGTATATACTCAGTATAAGCAATTGCAAAAACTATCAATTAATGAGAAGACTGAGGACATATATCTACTTCCATGTCAGTAAGAACTTTGTCTTAATTTCTCTAACCATATATTCTGAGGCTCTTCTTAACATCTAAACATGTTTAAATCGCTTCCTCTTCAAAGATAAATTAAAAGATAAAACAAACTCCCAAAATTCAATTTGTCTTCTAGCTTCTTCCTTTTTCTCTCTGCGATCCTCTGATCCAAAACTCTCAGAAGACTTGTCTACCCAAGTGGCTAAATTTCACCATTTCCCACTCAATCCTTGCTCTTCAATTTTTCTCTAATCTGGCTTTTCCCCTCTTTACTTCAGATAAATGGTACCCTTTTAGACCACCTGGGAAATTGTTATCTCTAAATCCATTTCTATCTTATTTTGTTTCCCAGCAGCAACTGACACTTGGACCATTTTCCTTGAGACACTCCTTTGCTTTGACTTCTGGAACACTAATTATGTTGATTTCTCTTGTACCTTTCAGGCTGCAGCTTTCCTTTACTGGCACACTTCCCTGGACCTTGTCATTAAATGTTGAAATTCCTACAGACTCCATCCTTTGTTCTCTCCTGTTTTCTGTATGTTCTCCCTAGGCTGTCTCATTCACATTTGCATCTTCACTTACCATCTGCATGATAAGGACACTCAAATTGATATTTTTATCTCTGACTTCTCTTAACTCTAATCCTGCCTATCCATACTGTGCCTACTTAAAAATTCCTTTTAGATGTTTCAAAGGTGCCTAAACTTATGGTGTCTAAAACTGCACTTATGGTTTTCTGTCCCAAACCTGGTCTTCCTGCTGTATTTTCTGTCACTGTGAATAATTCACTTTTATCCACCAACTCATTCAACCTTCTTCTGCACTGTCCTGCAGTCACACTGGCCTACCTGACATTCTTTGAATAAACCAAGATAATTCTACCAGAAGACTGCTGTGCTTGTTCCTTCTTCTACCTGAAATGCCTGGCCCCTGAATTTTTCCATGACTATCTCCTTCTTATTATTACTTCTCACCTCAAATATTACCTCTTCAAAGAAACTTTCCCCTGAACACCTTATTTAAAGGAGTGGCTTACCCATCCCATTCTTTCTTATACTTATATCTTATGATGCTATTGTTTATATCTTTATTTTCTCCCAACTAGAATTTAAGTTGCCTTTTCTTGGTGTGTCATTCACAACTGCAAAAATAGTATCTGCCACATGCTAGTAACTCAACAGATACTTGATAAATGATTAAATGAATAGTAGTTGCAAGCCAAAAAACTTGGAGTCACTTCTCCCAACCCCTACTTCTAAATTCATTACTAATCATCAATTTTATCTATTAGTCCCCAAATTCATTTATTTCTTTCTGTCCCCAAGGCTACCATCCAGTCCAAGCTACTATCATCTCATGCATACAATAGCATTCTAATTTCATCCATTTTAGTTACCCATGGTACAAATATTCTCTATCCTGCAACTAGAGTGGTGTTTTTATGGAAGCAAATCTGATAATGTTTTTTACTCATCAAAAAATGTAAGACTTTCCTGCTGTTCTCAAGATAATGATCAAAATATTTACCATGGACTATAAGTCAAAGCATGCTTTGTTTCATTTCCTATTGCTTTTCTTCTTGTTCTTTCTTCCAACTACCCTGGTGTTCTCTCCGTTCCTCAAATGTGCTGCTCTCTCTCCAGTCTTGGAATATTTCACATGTTCCTTTGTTTGAAGACTCTTCAATTGTACACTCCCAGCCTTATATTTTACCAGGTAAATTCTGACTGACTTTTCAAATCTCAAAAGTCCCATATACTATGTGCCTGGCACTGTGCTATATGCTGAAATATAAAAGGGATCCTAAAAGACAGGACCCTGTTTACCCTTCCAGTCTATAGCAGAAATCTTTATATACTCCCTTGGCTCCCAATACATTTCCATGTAACACTTCATAATTTGTAAATATTCATATTTGTGGTTTTTCATTTGTTTTTCTCTCTCAGTTGAAAGCAAGTTTCATGATTTGCAATATGTATTTGTGGAACAAATAATGAATGAATACTGTC
Organism: Myrmecophaga tridactyla; assembly: GCA_004026745.1. Lineage (NCBI taxonomy): Eukaryota > Metazoa > Chordata > Mammalia > Pilosa > Myrmecophagidae > Myrmecophaga > Myrmecophaga tridactyla. Next base: position 56,270 of record PVIY010009386.1, on the reverse strand, counting down.
AAATCAATAAACACTTCTTGAGCATTATGGTACATATTAGAAATGAAGTTTGACTTAAATAATTAATATGTTAATGTTTAATATATCTATCAAGAATTTGCAATAGTAACAATTTGATTGTTAAAATCTGAAGTGTCTATTATTACATACTCAGCTCAAGAGTTATAGTCTGTAACAATTTTTCTTTCTTGTTTCTTTTTTCTTCTCTCTAATTTTCAATTCCATGCATACCTCTAATTATACCTAATAGGAATCTTGCTTCTACTCTTGTTTCCAATATAATTTGATGAAATTGCAATTTTGGTCAAATATAATCTTGACTGAGTGGGCTCAGTGGTTTTTGCCATAAGTATTTAGGTTGATCTGTTGGTAATATGGAGAGAACACATTTGTTTCTATTTGGCAGGCTATAAACTTGTTTCAGCTATGGAAGCCATAATTTTCTGAATGGTATCCTAGTGGCTGGCAAAAGTTGATGCAGTTTTTCAGTGCTTTTCACATACCAATGGTATAATTTACACACCAAGAGTCTGGCTAGCTGTATGTCAAGAGAAACCAATGTACCAATGCATCATGCAAAATATGATTATTTCAGTTTGGCAAGTGTGTTTTGAATTCTACTCAGGGAAAGCTTTTCCTTTCAACACTGGCAGGGTGTAAAATAAAAGGCATGAGAGAGTCAGGACTTTCAATAATGCTGCAGTCTTATTAGGAATGATAAAACTACACACATTTCTATGAGGGGTTTGTGCTATCACCCAATAGCCTTCTCCCAAGAACTGATTCTTTGCTACAAATCTCTGCTCTGTGAGAGTTCCACTATTCTCATAGTTAGGCAGTTTTGAAATCTTGGTGTTCTATTAGGCTAACCTCTTTTATTACAGAGTTTGGATCTTGTTGGAATCTCTCCAGTCATGGTCAGGTTCATGTGTCAACTTAGCCAAGTGGTGGTACCTGTTTGTCTGGTTGGGCAAGTGCTGGCCTATCTGTTGCGATGATGACATTTCATAGAATTAGATCATGATCACGTCAACTACATCCACAGCTGATTCCAATTGTAATCAGCCAAAGGGGAGTGTCTTCTGCAATGAGTAATGCTTAATCTAATCACTGGAAGCCTTTGAAAGAGGATTCAGAAGAGACAGGCTTTTCCTGCTTCGGCTGGTGAGCCTCTCCTGTGGAGTTCGTCTAGACCCTCCATCGGAATTGTCGGCTTCACAGCCTGCCCTGCGGATTTTGGACTCTGTGTTCCTGTTGTAACATGAGACACTTTTATAAATTTTATATTTGCGAGTATTCCCTATTGATTCTGTTTCTCCAGAGAACCCTAACTAATACACCTCCCTCCTTAAAACTGGTTCACCTGTTTAACCCATAATTTGCATTCCTGTGACTCACATTACAGTCCTATTCTTACCCAATGAAGGTATATTTTTCAAAACTATTTTATAGAGCTGGGCCACTAGAATGTCATTCACAAAGACAAAAATGTGAATAGCTACCTTCTGGGATGTGCGAAGTGGAAGCTTACCTACAGAGGATCATCTAACCACTATGTTTATGTTCCAACGTTTGAACCTTTCAAATGAAAATCAGTTTACTATTTAATTAACTTTGTGTCTGGACATTTCTAATGATAGTAAATTCTTCCTACAGTGGGTTGAAATTCATCCTCTCTTTTAGCTCTTGCTACTTCTTTCATTTAGTAATCTAGGTATTTGGACAAAAGTAGTTCCCACGACCATCCAAGTATCATCAGTTATTTTAAACTTTTCCCTGTTTCTCATGTGATAGGGTGTCTAGATCCCTGCAAAAGAATATGTGTACTTGAGTGGGCACTGATCTAGAATAGAATATACTCTTATAGATTTTAATGTAATAGGTTTCAAAAACAATTTGTTTTCTTCTTACTGAATTTAGTTTTATCTAATGTACTACTAAATTCAGATGAATGATTTTGTAAAACGTATTTCAAGGTATCTGTTTCTAAATGTAGTAAAAGGGAAAAACGCAGTCTGGGTAGAAAAATACCTCAATAGCCCAAAGCCATCAGAGTGTACCCTTCAGATAAGAAGTTGGGAAAGTGTCCACTTTAACCATTATATAAGGTTAAAGAAACCAAAGATTTACATTTGATACATTTTAACAGACTGGAAATTGGGGGAGATATATGAGTCTCTGTATGGAAGTGAAATCTAAAAAAAAGTTGTTTACTGTGATCGCTATCATGAAATTTTATTAAGATTTTTATGTGCAGCCTCCTACATTCTGGAGCAGCTAGAAGGAAAAATATGAGAGGATCGTATGGTAGCCCATGACAAACTCTGGGATCTATCTTCAAAAAGAAACCACTTTTTGAAGAGTGCTTTCAAAACTATTGCTTTTTTATTTCTTTGCTTTGTATATATGTTAAACTATACAATAAAAAGTGTAGAAAAAAAGATTTCTATGTGCAAAGTAGACTTGAAGTGACAAATTAGAATTTGAATAATTTGTTAAAGTAGCACATTTCTATGCCTTGGAAGCTAAGACATATTTTTGCAGTGTGACTTCATGAAAATCAATATAATATTTCTACAGATTTTCTCTTTGCTCATCTTCTACAAAGAGACATTAAAATACCCAAAAGCACGTAGATGTTGATGGAGGTCTGTTTTCTGGTGAGTAAATTGGAGTGTAAAGGGGTTAATCTAAGTCTTATAAACAGGGGAACTCCTAAGGCGACTAGCAAGTACAAGCCCAGGAGAAGACACAGGTCCAGAAAAGACAGGAAAGTATGAATGAATATGTGCTTTGCATTTGCTTTGAGCTGACCTTATTTTTAAACATTTTAATTAAGAAATACAACATATACATGAAAAAGGAATAAATTTCAAGGTACATTGTAGCAAGTAATTATAGAACAGATTTTAGAGGGGCTGGTCAGCTCTCTCTTTGTAGGAGAGCTGAATACTGAAGGAGAGCATCAGTTAATGAAAAGCTAGTTTGCAAAGAATGTGAAAGGTATTTTTGCATTGGTATTTGGATTTGTTAGCTCCTTCTAGCCAAGAAAATCTCTGGAGTATCACTATCTGGATACAAACTCAAGAAATAGACATCCCAGGAACTAAAGCCCAGAGTTAACATTTAAAAATGTTTAAATACACAGTGTACAACAAAAAATTGCAAGACAAAGAAATAGAAAATGGTGGTCCATCAAAAAAAGAGTATAAAAGTTAAGAAAACTTCAACAAAGCAGATCAGATTGTGGTAATAACAGAAAAAATATAAATAAATTGATCTTCAATATACTTAGGAAGATAAAGGAAAATACAGAGAAGTAACTAAAGGGTATCAGGAAAAGAATTAATGAATAATTTGAGAAGCTCAATGAAGAAATGGAAATGTTACAAAGAAGTCAAACAGAACTGCTGGAGGTGAAGACCACAATAACTGAAATGAAAATTTCCCAGGAGTGTTTCAACAGCAGATGAGAGCAGGAAGAAAAAAGAATCAGAGAGCTTGAAGGCAAGCAATTGAAATGAGTAAGGCTGAGGACCAGTAAGTAAACAAGAATTAGGAAAAGTGAAATAGCCTAAGATATCTGTGGGACATCATCAAGCACAACAATATATACATTATGGAAGTACCAGAGGAAGAAGAAGGAGAGAAAGGAACAGAAGCAACATTCAAAGAAATAATGACTTTAAGCATCCCCAACTTGGCAAAAGATGTGAATATCCACATCCAAGAAGCCCATCAAACACCCCAAAACACAACAAGATAAACTTGAAGGCAAACACACTCAGACACATGATGGTTCAACTATAGAATGCAAAGAGCAAGGAGAGAGTTCCAAAAGCTGCAAGACAAAAGCAACAGGTCATGTGCAAGAGAAAAGCAACAGGTTTTGTACAAGGGAGACCCAATTAGAGTAAGTGCTAATTTCTCATCAGAAATCCTGAAGGCAAGGGGGTAAACAAATTGCTATCCAAGAATTTTGTATCAGGTGAGACTTTCTTTCAAAACAATGAAGGAAAGATTAAGACATTCCCAGATAAAAAAACAGAAGTTCATTACCACTTAGATATGTCCTACAAGGAAGGCTAAAGGGAGTTCTTCAGACTGAAAGAAAAAAGGAAACCGCGGTAGACAGCAGCTCAAAGCACTTTAAAAAGATAAATTTGGGTAATTATAAATGCTAATACTATTGAATTTTGGGGTATGTAACTTCACTCCTTCTCACAAGTGCTACAAATTAATGATAAATCTATGGGCTTGGACATAGAGTGAACAAAGATATTGATGTGTAACAAGCACAAAAAAAAGGTTGGGGGACAAAGGGGTATAGGAACAGTGTGTGTGTATGCTATTGAATTGCAGTTAGTATTAAATCAAATGATTGTTATATATTTAGGATGTTAAATTTTAACCCCATAGTAACCACAAAGGAAATATATGAAACTATATCCAGATAAAACTGATAAGTGATTCAATATGATACAATACAATAATCAAATAAATTTGAAAGAGGACATTAATGGAAGAATTGAGGGCAAAAAATGTATAGAGTTGCAGAAACAAAATAACAAAAAGGGAGATGAAAGTCCTGTATTATCAGTAGTTACTTTAAATGTAAATGGATTAAGCCCTTCTGTGAAATAACAGAGATTGGTAGAATGGATAAGAAAGTATGACCCAAGTATATGTGATTTAAAAGAGACTCACCTTAAATACAAAGACATAAGCAGGTTGAAAAAAGTGAAAGGATGGAAAAAATATACCATGCAAGTAGTAATCAAATGAAAGCTGCAGCATGTATACAATATCAGATAATATAGACTTTAAGTTAAAAGTTTTTACAAAGGACAAAGAAGGTCAATAAATATTGATAAAGGAGTGAATTCAACAAGAAGACATAACAATTATAAGTATTTATGCAATAAAAGCAGAGTTCCAAAATATAAGAAGCAAATCTTGACAGACTTGAATGGAGAAATAGGTGATTCTACAATAGCAAAAGTTTTCATTACACTATTATCAATAATGGAATACAGAAGATCAATAAGAAAATAGAAACTTGAATGATACTCTAAACCACCAAAAAGTAACATACCTATATTTATATGTATATCTATGTCTAAACTATGTAACACTTCACCCAACAGCAGCAATACACATATCCTTCTCTAGTACACCTAAATTATTTTCCAGGGTAAAAACATGTTAGGTCACAACGCAAGTCTCAGAAAACCCCCAAATATTGATATCACTCAATGTATCTTCTCCAACCACAAGGGCATGAATCTAGAAATCAATAGCAGTGGAAGAAATGGAAAACCTACAAATACATAGAAATTAAACAACATACTCTTAAAGAATCAATGGGTCAAAGAAGAAACCACAAAGGAAATTAGGAAATATCTTGAGGCTAATGAAATTAAAAAACAATATACCAAAACTCATGAGGTGCAGTAAAGACAATGCTGAGAGGGAAATTTAAAGCTCTAAATTTTTATATTAAAAAAGGGAGAAAGATCTAACATCAGAGACCTAACTTCAAAACTGGAAAATTTAGAAAAATAAGGCCAAACTAAACCCAAAGTGAGCAGAAAGAATGGAAATAATAAAAAATACAGTGGAGATAAATGAAACAGAGAATAAATTAAAAAATAAAAAGAATCAACAAAATAAAAATTTTGTTCTTTGAAAAGATCAATAAAATTACACATCTTTTCCTAGACTGACAGAGAACAAAAGAGAGAGGACACAACTAAAATCAGAAATGAAAGAGGGGCATTACTACAGACCCCACATACTGAAAAGGGGCTATAAGAAGATACTACGAACAATTGTACATCAACGAACTAGTTAACTTAAATGACAAATTTCTAGAGACACACAAACTTACCTACACTGACTCAAGAAGAAATAGAAGATCTCAGTTGACCAATAACAAGTAAAGAAATTGAATCAGTGTATTAGTTAGGGTTCTCTAGAGAAACAGAATCAACAGGGAACGCTCACAAATATAAAATTTATAAAAGTGTCTCATGTGACCACGGGAATGCAGAGTCCAAAGTCCGCAGGGCAGACTGTGAAGCCAACAATTCCGATGGTGGGTCTGGATAAACTCCATAAGGGAGGCTCACTGGCCAAAACAGGAAGAGCCTGTCTCTTCTGAATCCTCCTTAAAAGGCTTCCAGTGATTAGATTAAGCATTACTCATTGCAGAAGACACTTCCTTTTGGCTGATTACAAATGGAATCAGCTGTGTATGCAGCTGATGTGGTCATGATTTAATTCTATGAAATGCCCTCATTGCAACAGATAGGCCAGCACTTGCCCAACCAGACAAACAGGTACCACTATTTGGCCAAGTTGACACATGAACCTGGCCATGACAGTCCACCCTTTGTCAACTTGGCAGCTATACATATCACCTTAAACCATACCTAATTCCTAAATAAAAAACAATAAAACACACATTTTTTCTTTCACCTAACAATACTCAACTGTCCTGCATATAAGTGGAAACACATTAAGTCTCTCCAGAATAGGGTGCAAATCCTTGGGTAATATTCATTCTTAAACTTTATATCTTACAACATAAATATTATAACAGGAACAAAATAGCATTACAATCCTTGTTTTTGTAACTGATCACATGGATGTAGTTCATACTTATCACTACCTTCTTACACTACCCATTTCATGTTCCCTTTACCCTCAGCAAGCACTTCAGTTGGCTGTGGTTCTTTGCCTGGTGGGGTGACCCAGACCTTCATTCCCGAAGTTTCAGAGTCCTGGCTGGATTGTGTTGTTGCAGTTTTTCATTGATTTTAATCACAGAGCATGGTAGTACTAAAAGATGTCCTAGGGGATCTCCTATATTCCAAGAAAACTCTGCTTTACCTCCATTGTGTAGTTGCAGTCTTATTTCCCCTTGATAGGGTCAATCACCCCAAACAGTAATGCAATCTCCTTCTTGGCTTGTTGATCCAGGGACATGAGTAGCCCAAAGTGACCAGGTGGCAGTCTTAGATTCCAGTTCAATGGAATCATTGTTGTTTCTCCTGGTGGAAGCACTGCCCCTTTTTGAACTAAAACCTGTAGACCAGCAGAGCTCAAGGTCACAGGGACAGGGAGCAAAAGTTTTCCTAGTGGATTACTAGGGGTAATAGTGAGTGGTACCACTCCCATTCCCACCTCTTGGTTCCTGGACCCATGGATCCTGGCTATGGGAGAAACAGCACCACACAGCAGATGTTGATTCAGAGCATATACAGCTTCCTGGAGAACATTACTCCAGCCCTTCAAGATATTGCCACCTAGTTGGCACCATAATTCAGTTTTCAAAAGGCCTTTCGAGCATTCTATCAATCCAGCAGCTTCTGAATGATGGGGAATATGGTAAGACTAGAGAATTCCATAAGCATGTGCCCATTCCCACACTTCATTTGCTGTGAAGTGTGGTCTTTGATCGGAAGGAATGCTGTGTGGAATACCATGACAATGGATAAGGCATTTTGTAAGCCCACGGATGGTAGTTTTGGCAGAAACATTGCATGTAGGGAAAGCAAACCCATAACCAGAGTATGTATCTATTCCAGTTAGAACAAATCGCTGCCCCTTTCATGATGGGAGTGGTCCAATGTCATCAACCTGTCACCATGTAGCTGTCTGGTCACCTCGGGGAATGGTGCCATATTGGGGGCTTAGTGTGGGTCTCTGCTGCTGGCAGATTGAGCACTCAGCAGTGGCTGCAGCCTAGTCAGCCTTGGTGAGTGGAAGTCCATGTTGTTGAGCCCATGCATAACCTCCATCCCTACCACCATGACCACTTTGTTCATGAGCCCATTGGGCAATGACAGGAGTTGCTGGGGAAGGAGACTGGTATTCACAGAATGGCTCATCTTATCCACTTGATTATTAAAACCTTCCTCTGCTGAAGTCACCTTCTGGTGCACATTCATAAGGGACACAAATATCTTCATGTTTTTAGCCCACTCAGAAAGGCCTATCCACATACTTCTTCCCCAGACCTCTTTGTCACCAATTTTCCAATTATGATATTTCCGAGTTTCTGACCATCCAGTCAAACCATTGGCAATAGCCCATGAGTCAGTGTACAAATGCACCTCTGGCTAGTTCTCCTTCCAAGCAAAATGAACAACCAGGTGCACTGCTCGAAGTTCTGCCCACTGGGAGGATTCTCCCTCATGACTGTCCTTCAAGGACACCCCAAAAAGGGGTTGTAGTGCTGTAGCTGTCCACTTTCGGGTGGTACCTGCATATCATGCTGAACCATCTGTAAACCAGGCCTGAGTTTTCTCTTCCTCAGTCAATTCACTGTAAGAAACTCCCCAAGAGGTCATATCTCCAGTCTTGGAAAGAGAAGATAATGTGGCAGAAGTGGAGATCATGGGCATTTGAGCCACTTCTCCATGTAACTTACTTGTGCCTTCAGGACCTGCTCTGGCCCTATCTCATATTATACCATTTCCACTTTACAATAGAGTGCTGCTGCATGTGCCCAATTTTATGGCTTGGTGGGTCAGACAACACCCAGTTCATGATAGGCAACTCAGGTCTCATGGTAACTTGGTGGCCCATGGTTAAGCGTTCAGTCTCTACTAAGGCCCAGTAGCAGGCCAAAAGCTGTTTCTCAAAAGAAGAGAAGTTATCTGCAGCAGATGGTAAGGCTTCGCACAAAATCCTATGAGTCTGCATTGTGATTCTCCTATAGGGGCCTGCCAAAGTCTCCAAACAGCATCTCTATTTGCCACTGACACTTCCAGCACCATTGGATCTGCTGGATCATACAGCCCAAGTGGCAGAGCAGCTTGTACAGCAGCCTGGACCTGTCGCAGAGCCTCCACTTGTTCAGGTCCCCACATAAAATTAGCAGCTTTTCTGGTCACTCAATAAATGGGCCAGAGTAGCACACCCAAATGAGGAATATGTTGTGGCCCAAATCCAAAGAGACCAACGAGGCATTGTGCCTCTTTTTTGGTCATAGGAGGGGCCAGATGTAGCAACTTATCCTTCACCTTAGAAGGGATATCTCAACATGCCCCACATCACTGGACACCTAGAAATTTCACTGAGGTGGAAAGTCCCTGTATTTTTGTTGGATTTATCTCCCATCCTCTGACACACAAATGCCTTACCAGTAAGTCTAGAGTAGTTGCTACGTCTTGCTCACTAGGTCCAATCAACATGATATCATCAATATAATGGACCAGTATGATGTCTTGTGGGAGGGAGAAACAATCAAGTTCCCTGCAGACAAGATTATGACATAGGGCTGGAGAGTTGACATACCCCTGAGGTGGGACAGTGAAAGTATATTGCTGACCTTGTCAGCTGAAAGCAAATTGTTTCTGGTGGTCCTTACTAACAGCTATTGAGAAAAAAGCATTTGCCAGATCAATAGCTACATACCAGGTACCAGGAGATGGGTGGATTTGCTCAAGCAATGATACCACATCTGGAACAGCAGCTGCAATTGGAGTTACCACCTGGTTGAGTTTATGATAATCCACTGTCATCCTCCAAGGCCCATCTGTTTTCTGCACATGCCAAATAGGAGAGTTGAGTGGGGATGTGGTGGGAATCACCACCCCTGCATCCTTCAAGTCCTTAAGAGTGGCAGTAATCTCTGCAATCCTCCAGGAATCTGGTATTGCTTCTGATTTACTATTTTGTTAAGTACGAGCAGTTTTAGTGGCTTCCACTTGACCTTTCCTACCATAATAGCCCTCACTGCATGAGTTAGAGAGTCAATGTGGGGATTCTGCCCATTGCTCAGTATGTCTATTTCACTTGTACATTCTGGAACTGGGGAAATTACTACAGAATGGGTCTGGGAGCCCACTGGACCCACTGTGAGACAGACCTGAACTAAAACTCCATTGATCATCTGGCCTCCATAAGCCCCCACTCTGACTGGTGGTCCAGAGTGACGTTTTGGGTCCCCTGGAATTAATGTCACTTCTGAACCAGTGTCTAATAATCCCCCAAATATCTGATCATTTCCTTTTCCCCAATGCACAATTACCCTGGTGAAAGGCTGCCAGTGTCCTTGGGGGAAGGCTTGGAGGAAGATTAACAGTATATATTTGTGGAAGTGTAACAGGGTTCTCCCCCAAAGGGACCTGGCCTCCCGTTCATTCAAGGGGCTCTGGGTCTGTAAACTGTCTCAAGTCTGGAAATTGATTAAAGGGCTGTGACTCTGTGTTTTTGTAATTCAGGTTAGACTTCTGTTCACTTGACCAAGAACTCGTTTGTTTATACAGCTCAAACAAGAAATTAGTAGACTTCCCTTCTATTGTATTTCTAGATACCCCATGATTTACTAGTCATATAATTTTGACTCCTGCTTTGAGTTTGCTGTCTATTATAACAGTCACATCTACACTGTTTTTGGTGATTAAGTGCTGCCACCTGGCTTCTGCCATCTTGAGATCTGGTCAACTGCATTGTGTTTAAGGATTCCAGCTCAGTGACAGCAGTTCCTACAGTAATATCTGACCTACAGAGAAGTGCAACCACAGAGCTCTTCAAGGATGATGTCACTATTCTCACAAATTTATTTCTCACTGTTCTGGTAAAAGGTACATCCTCCGGACATTCCTGGGGTGTAAGAGCAGGCTTTGCATGATAGATCCACTCTAACATTCCATTCTATCTAGGTCTCTGGATCCCCTCATCTACAATATACCAGGGCAGTTATGGCATTTCAACCTCAGGTAATGTCAGCCACCTTTTGATCCTTGTTTCAACTAACCATCCAAACAAACTGTTAATACCTTTTCTAACCCCTTGAGCTATAACATTGAATGCAGAATCTCTCCTTAGTGGTCCCATACCAATAAATTCAGCCTGATCCAACCTTATAGTCCTCCCACCATTATCCCACACCCTTAAAATACATTGCCACACATATTCCCCTGATTTCCGTCTATAGAAATTGGAAAACTCACACAGCTCTTTTGGAGTATAACATACTTCCTCATGTGTGATACTTTGTAACTCACCTTTAGGGGCCTGTTGGGACTTTAGTCTAGTTATAGGTCTGGAAGAAATGAGGGGTGGTGGGGTAGGTCATGAAAAGAATTAGAAATATCTTCCAAACCATTTGCTTCTGGGCCTTCATTTGCAGTTTCAGCTGGTGAAACAGGATTAATGGTGGGGCTAATCCCTTCAGGAGGAGGTTGGGTGGCCAACTCCTCAAAGCAGGCTGGAGGTGGGGTGGCTATGTCCTCAGGGCAGACTATTACAGGGTTATCTAGAGAAGACTCAGCATGACCTAGGGTTTCAACTTAACCCCCAGCATCATCAATCCATATGTCAGGTTCCCATTTTTCAGGGTCCCACTCCTTTCCAGTCAATGCCCTCACTTTAACGGCAGACACCATGCAAGATTGAGATTTCAGTTTACATTGTAAAGTTGCTACTCTAACAATAAAATTCTGAGTCTGATTTTCAGAGATCTCAAGTCTATGGCTACAGGAAATAAAATTTCCTTTCAGGATATTCATAGAAACTTCTACATCTGTCAGACGGTGCTTAAGTTTCTTGCTTGAAGCCGTAAGCTCATCCCTTTCACTCTTTAATGTATCCAGTGTATCTAACAACAACCAGCCAACATCACTAACCTTTTATTTCCACAAAACTCCATAAATGAGTCAAAAACATTATCCCCCAGAGTCTGGCTTCATATACGTGAAGTATTAGAAGAATCGAATGGTGATATTTTGACAATCTCTTTTGCCAACTCACTCCATGGATTGGGAGTGTCATTCTGATTATGGGAATCAGAGTCCTTAGTGCCTTTGAATCCAGTCAGAGTAGAAAACCATTCATAAAAACCCATTTTTAAGATTCTGTTTCTTTAGAACCATTCCTGATACCAACTTGTATTAGTTAGGGTTCTCTAGAGAAACAGAATCAATAGGAAACACTTGTAAATATAAAATTTATAAAAGTGTCTGGACCATGGGAACACAGAGTCCAAAATTCGCAGGGCAGGCTGTGAAGCTGATGATTCCGATGAAGGGTCTGGACGAACTCCACAGGAGAGGCTCACCAGCCGAAGCATTCGATTGCTTCGCTTGTATGAAGCCAGGCTCTGGGGGATAATGTTTTTGACACCTTTATGGAGTTTTGTGGAAATAAGAGGTATAGAGGTGTTGGCTGGTTGTTGTTAGATACACTGGATACATTAAAGAGTGAAACGGATGGGCTTAAGTCTTCAAAGGAAGCAGGATTCTCTTCTGAATCCTCCTTAAAAGGCTTTCAGTGATTAGATTAAGCATCACTCATTGCAGAAGACACTCCCCTTGGCTGATTATAAATGAAATCAGCTGTGGATGCAGCTGACGTGATCATGATCTAATTCTATGAAATGCCCTCATCACAACAGACAGGCCAGCACTTGCCCAGCCAGACAAACAGGTACCACCACTTGGCCAAGTTGACACATGAACCTGACCATGACAATCAGTAATAATATATCTCCCCAAAAAGAAAGCCCAGAATGAGAGGGCTTCACTGGTGAATGCTACTAAATATTGCAAGAAGAATTAACACCAATCCTGCACAAACTCTTCCAAAAAAATTGAAGAGGAGGGAATACTTTTTAACTCATTCTATTTGGCCAACATCACCATAATATTAAAACAGGTAAATACAACACAAGAAAAGAAAATTGCAGACCAATATCTCTTAGGAACACAGATGTAAAAATCCTCCACAAATTACTAGCAGCTTGATTCCAACAGTATGTTAACAATTACACACCATGACCAAGTGGTATTTATTTCAGGTATGCAAACGTGGGTCAACATTAGAAAACCAATTAATGTAATATACCACTTGTCTAGTTTGCTAGCTGCTGGAATGCAATATACCAGAAATGGGATAGTTTTAAAAAGGGGAATTTATTAAGTTGGTAGTTTAAAGTTCTAAGACTGTGAAAATGTTCAAATTAAAGCAAGGCTATAGAAATGCCCAATCTAAGGCATCCACGGAAAGACATTTTGGTTCAAGAAAGCCAATGACATTCAGGGTTTCCCTCTCAACTGGAAAGGCACATGGTGAACATGGCAATGTCTGCTAGCCCTCTCTCCAAGGTTCCTGCTCCACAAAGTTCTCCCAGGAACAAACTCCTTCCTCATCTCCAAAGGTCTCTGGCTATGGGGTCTCTGGTAGTTCTTGTGACTCTGCTGTGGCTTTCTCCAAAATGCTTTCCTCTTGTAAAGAATTCCAGTAAACTAATCAAGACCCACCCACAATGGGTGGAGTCACAGCTCCCTCCAACTAATCAAATTAACACCCACAATTGCATGAACCGCATCTCTGTGGAGATAATCTAATCAGGTTTCCAACTGCTGCCTCCACGAGATGGATCAGGATTAAACATGGCTTTTCTAGGATACACAATCCTTTCAAACCGGCACAATCACATTAACAAGAATGAAGGGAAAAAACACACATGAGCATTTAATTTGATGCAGAAAAGGCATTTGACAAAATACAAACCCATTTCTTGATAAAACACTCAGAAAACTAAATATAGAAGGAAATTTCTTCAGCATGATAAAGGATATATATATAAAACCTACAGCTAACATTAGGAACAAGTGAAGTTTCCCTTTTTGCAGATATCATGACCCTAAATAGAGACAATCTTGAAAAATCCACCACAAGGCTCCTAGAGCTAATAAATGAATTCAGGGTATAAGATCAACAGCCAAAACTCAGTAATGTTTCTATATCCTAGTAATGAACAATCTGAAACAGAAACCAAGAAAAATCCTATTGAAAGTAGCAACTAAAAAAATCAAATATATAAAGGAGTTGTACACAGTATACTACAAAACATCACTAAAAGACATCAAAGAAGACCTACATAAATGGTAAGATATTGGATTGGAAGACTAAATATTGTTAAGAAGTCAATTCTACTCAAAGAGATTTACAGAGTAAACACAATCCCAATCAACATTCCAACTGCCTTCTTTGTAGAAATGGGAAAGCCAATCTTCAAATTTAAATGGCTGGGTAAAAGGCCCCAAATAGCTAAAGCCATCTTGGAAAACAAAAACAAAAACAATAACAAATTTGGAAGACTCACACTTTGCGATCTTAAATCTTGTTACAAAGCCACAGTAATTACAATACTTTGGCACAAGGAAGGACATTTAGAATAATGAAATCAAATTGAAAGTACAGAAATAAACCCTTACATCTATAGCCAACTGATTTTTGACAACGGTGCCAAGTCCATTCAATTGGGAAAGAATAGTGTCTTCAATAATGGTGCTTGGAAACTTTTCTGTAGGCAAAAGAATGATAGTTGATTCCACTGTAGGCAAAAATAAACTCAAAATATATCAATGACAAATATAAGAACCCAAACTATAATACTCCTAGAAGAAAACATAGAGAAGCATCTTTATAACCTTGTGTTAGCAATGTTTTCTTAGACACTATACCCAAAGCACAAGCAACAAAGAAAAGAGATAAATGGGACAGATCAATATTAAACAAAACAAAACAAAACTTTTGTGCATCAAAGGACTTTATCATGAAAGTAATTCCACCACTACTGTGAAGAAAATGTTTGGAAACTATATATCTGATAAGTATTTAATACCCAGAATATAAAAAGAAATCCCACAACTCAACTACAAAAGGGCCAGCAACATAATTAAAAATGGGCATGTTTCAACCCAGCTCTTGCAGGGCTTGGATCAGCACAGCCCCAAGACCAAAGAATGTGCTAGGCACAGAATCAGACATGAGTTTTATTAGTATGAACAGAAGAAGAATTTTCCCAATGGTGGCCATTTGGGAAATCAGCACCCCATAAAGGCGGGGGTGCTCAAAGGACACTAATAGGGTTAAGGACAAGGACATTCCATAGGTTATGAGAACAGCGTTTCACCAGGGTCTCATGACACAGGGATTTAGAGATTTATCATCAATATATCAGGGGAGAGGAGTTTTAATGCTTTACAAGATAAGTGGTTTACGATAACACCTGTACATTCTTTTCCTCCCCGAGTAGATTTGTGGACCTTTGACTTCTGTCTGGATTACATGGAAGTCTATGTGCACTAACTTTATGGAGGAGGAGCCTGGATACTGGATCTCCACAACCCACCCCCACACAGCAGATTGCGTTGACCATAGGACAGACGTCACATCCATATTCCATAACAACAGTATAAGAGACACAGACAGTTAGGAGTCCCCCACACAGAGATAATAACCCTACGAAGAGATGCTTCCATGGTCAAGAAAAGGAATTAAACCATTTAGTTAAGGATTCTACTAATATTATGTATGTGTTCTTGCATATGATTTAAAACTTGTGAAACATTGGGCAAATGATCGGGAATATATATATATATATATATAAAACACTGCATGTTACTTAAGGCACAAGTGCTGCTTTGTTCTGCAGAGAGGATATCTAAGGCTATTCTATTTTGTAAAACTACTTTTCTAAGCTGTGTGATTTCTTCATTTAGTAAGGAATGCAAATTTATATTTTGGAATCATTAAGGGCTTGGGCAGTGTGATTGGTTAAAGCTGCCACATGTTTTTCAGTAACTATTGCAGCTTCACCTGGTACAAAAATGGCTAATGGATAATATCACCTCAGAGTGTGTTTCATTCTATTATTAGCTTTAACCATTTCCCAATTACTAGGAGTACAGGGTAAAGAATCATATAAGGTAGCGGGGGCATAGGACTATCCCCATGTACAACATCCTGTCTAGTTATAGGGTGAATAGATCCAACCATATTGCACGCAGGTTCATACGCATCCCATAGGAGAAAAATATGCCTCACATTGTTTAGAGATAAGCTTTGTAGCTTATCAGTAAATTTACACAAATCAGGGAGTAGTCACCCACATCATGAATTCCATCAAGTTGTTCCATATAGATGTAGGTGACATGGTCTATTGTTATAGCTTCTATCATTAGCTGCCCTAAGCCATCATTACATGCATACCCCAATACAGGTTGAGGCTTGTTCACCTGTTCTCATACAAAGAAGAAGTAAGCCCTGGTCATTTTATAGGGTGGTAGTTGTATTTCAGTCTTAAATGAGAAGATTCTTTTCCAGATTTTCCAATGCATTAAAATCTGCTAGACCAACAAAGTATTTTACGCAGTGCAATTTGCAAGGGTCACAGTCCAAAGTAAGCCAGTAGCACCGGAAGATGGTAAGTCCATGCAAACCCAACTTCGGGTTTGATTATGGGCATGAGTTACTGCTGAAGTCCACTAAGGGAAGGTGTTTGCTAGGGTGTTGTGGGTGAAAAGAAAGATGTTTATGGGGAACAATAAGGGATAATTCCTGCTGATCTAACAATATACATGCTAGAGTTCCATTGGTTGACAACAAGGTACCTGGCAGAGAAACATTATGGGGAGGTTTTAAATACCAGATATTCTCCCCTTGCAAACCTTGAGAGTCCTCTACAATTACATCAATTGTTCATCTGAGCGTAAGAATAATCCACATAGTCATGCATAAGGTTCCCGTGGGATTAGGAGGCCCAGTACTGGTGATAGAGATTTTAACAGGCATTTCCTGTATAAATTGAGGTTTTATTACAACATTTTGGGTGACTCTTATTCCCCAGGGACTTAACTTTCCTAACCAGTGTGGTTGCATAAGCTAGCACCAGGCCAGTTGACTTTGTTTTCCCGGTTTTAGTATGGTCTGAGGCAAGGACAACAACATATTATTATCATTTCCCCTTTTTGGCCTCAAAGCAGTGGGTCCTTTGACTTGTGTTCTCCTGGCTTGCATTGGTCCAGCCAATAGCATTTCAGTCTGGGCAGGTGCAGAGGCCTGTGTCCTTGCATTCAAGTGAGTTAAAGCCTGATAGAGCCTTTTAGTCCACTGCTGCAAAGACCTCTTGTCATCTTTTATCTGTTCCTTTAACAAACCTTTCATTACTTCAATAAGACCTGTACCTGTTGGATTGTAGAGCAGATGGAATATCCCCATGATGTCTTGACCCATGGCCCAGGATTGGACTATCTGCCTAGTGAAAGGAGTCCCTCAATCATTGTCTATTTGTGCTCACTTTCTCCAAACATTGGATGGTGGCCCATTGGTTAGCCTTACCCACCAGGAAAGCTAACAACAGTCCTGTAGCTATGTCCATAGCAGTAAAAGCATATTTTTCCCTCTCCAAGAGTGAAAGGGAACTGATGTAATCCACTTGTCACTGGGTCACTGTGATTTGTGACTGACCGATGTGTCCCATCTGGTATGGCAGCCTACATGGTTGATGCATCAGGCACGAAGGGCCCTCTCTAGTGATGTCCACTAGCTATTGGCAAATGATTCACAGCTGTAACTGCTGGGTTAGATGTCACAAGCTTTGATACCCTTATTGCCAACTTTTCTGATGAAGATATTCTGCCACTTCTGTGGTTTCCACTGTGCTGCTCTGAACCCACATGAGTGCATCTGCTTCTACATTCCCAGGTAGTGTTAGAAGTGTGGTCAAGGACATGATAGAAAATTACCTCTCATCGTTGGCAGGCTTCCCAGACGTCTTTCCAAAATTCTTGTCCTCAGAAGGGGGGCACCTATGGTTGCCCATTGATCCTACCTCCAGCTTGCCATCCAGGTCATAAGGTCTTTATAAACAGCCCAGCTGTTGGTAAAGATAGTACATCTCCTGGTTCATGCACTATTACCATCCATAGTGCTCTCAACTCAGCCCATTGACTGCTTTGCATAGCACCATTCTCCCACTATATAGTGTCAGTAATGACTTGTAATGACCTAGCTGTCCATGTGGGAGGTTGCCTGCTAGCAAATTCATCAATATACCAAGCATATTCAAGAACAGTACCTATGCCTTCTACAGTGGGCATCTCAATAGCTATTTCAGGTGCAGTGACTTCAGTTGTTGAATCTTCAATATATAAGACACTTGTCCGAGAATCACATGTATTTCTACACTCAGAGTACTAGTATTGAAAACACTATGCTGTAGCAGGTAGGCCTTCCATTTGGTCAGTGTGCTCGTTTGGGTACTACCAGAGTGTGGCTTAGAAGCCGTGTCAGTTATCCACCCCTGAATAGGGTTGGCCATTTTCAAGGTGACTGGGCATCTTTGCATCAGTCTCTACACTTGCAATAAGGCATTATATGCAACACACAATTGCTTTTCCAGGGGGCTATATCTCAGCCTTTCCATAATTGTGACCAAAAGCCAAGGGACATTCCATAGAGTATGAAAACAATGTTTCAGCAGGGTGTTATGACAAATTCAGCAGGGGCTTAGGGATTTCTTATCAACAAACCAGGGGAGAGGAGTTTTAATGCTTTACACGATAAGTGGTTTACAATACTAACTGTACGTTCTTGTCCTCTCTGAGTAGGTCTGTGGACCTTTAACTTCTGTAAGGCTAGTATGTGCAGTAACTTACTCTCAATATGGAGTGGGAGCTCAGGCCCTGGGTTTCTAGTCTAATCATGACTTGATTAGACAGATCTCCAAATAATATAAACAAGTGGCCAAAAGCACATGAAAAGATACCCAACATCATTTGCCATTTTGGAAATGCAACTCAAAATCAAAATGATATACCATTTTATACCACTAAAAGAATACTTTGAAAAAAATAGAAAATTACAAGAATGGAATATGATGTGAGAAATAAGAACACACTTCCATTGGTGGTAGGAATGTAAAATGGCATAGGTGCTCTGGATAAAAATATGTAGTTCCTCAAAAGGTTAATAGTGCAACTATAAAAACGATCTTTCAATTGTAGCAAATGTACTACACTCATGCAAAGTATTAATAATAGGGTAGTATTTGGGAACTCTACATTTTATGTCCAATTTTCTGTAAACCTACAAGTTCTCTAATAAAAAAATAAAAAAAAAAACCTTAAAGGTGTGCATTTTGTAAAACCAGCCTATCTGATCTGTTGACCACCTGTTAACATATTTATTTATTCCAGAGACAAAAGGAAGGGAATATAACTCCTGGATATTTAAGTGAAAGATGGACATACTCTTCCCATTCTGTCATTGCAGTAGATGGTAATACTGCTTAAGGGGTAAGAAACTTTAAAGGATACTAAGTCCCCTTTATTTCCTTCCATCAGACTTTTAAAGCAAGGACTATTTTCATAAACATAGGTGAGTAGGCCAGGGAGCATTGCATGAGGCTCTCTCTGGCTGGATTGCATGGTTACATTTTGTCAATCCCCCATAGGATAAATGATCACCTTACCCTCTGTTTTGGTTTGGTACGTCTCCTGGAATGCAATATACCAGAAAAATGGTTTGCATTTTTTTGCAAATTTTCCAATGGGGATTTATTAACTTACAATTTGCAGTTCTTAGGCTGTGAAAATGTCCACCTCAAGGCATCAACAGGATGATACCTGGGCTCTGAAGATAGGCTGCTAATATCCAGGGCACCTCAGTTATGCGGGAAACACATGGCAACGTCTACTGGTCCTTCTCTCCTGAATTTTGCTGCTTTCAATTACTGGTTTTTCTGCCTGTGGCTTCTTTCCTCAGCTTCTGTGTCTTTTTCTGAGTTCTCTGAATTTCATCCAACTTCCGTATGCATTTTGGCTTCCTATAAAGGACTCCAGTAAGGGGACTGAGACCCACCTTGAGTGGGGTAGGTCACATCTCAATTGAAATAACCTAATCAAAAGGTCCCACTTGCAATAGGTCTGGATTAAAAGAACATGACCCCTTCTGAGGGTCACAGAAAATTAGAGGATAAAAGTCACATGCTTAGGAGGGCAAAACAGGAAACCAGATGGAGACTGGATTCTTTATTTCTTCCTTGATCTGCCTCCTTCTGGATTTCTTGTTATGCCATAAAAATGAACTCCTCTTTGGTTAAGCCATGAAGACTTTTGTTTACTTGTAGCCCAAAGCGATTCATGCCAATCTTCACCTTTTTATTGTGTGCTGTTTTTTCAATGGCTTCAAACTACCACATCCTCCTTGTACCTGATTTAGTAATGCTGTTTGTTTTAGTGCCCACAGTTTTAGATACACTAAATAGTTTCAATTCTTTCTGTAACAATATAGTTCCATTTATGTTCAAATATCACTAATAATATCCTGATTGCCAAATGTAGAGGGTGCTTCTGTCATCCTATTAGTGGAATTTTAAGGCTGCTTTTGATGTTTCTGTGAACCCCTCTCTCCCGCTTCCTCACATACTTCTTGTAATGCTTCTCTCTGTTCCTCCAACGTCAGAGTTTCTCATGCTGGCAGCCTGCTAATAATAACTTACAGAGAATACATTTTTCCTTTCTTCTTTGCCAACAGAACCCTGATTTTAGTGGGTAGGGTGAATACAGCCATTTCTCCAGGTTTCTTTGAGACCTGTTCTAGGTAAGGAGATGTAAGTAAAAGTCTACAGGGTGGGGCTTTTTGGAAAGCCATTGTTTTCTTGATTGAAAGAGACTTGTACCCTTGTCCCTTTTCCTTTCTTCTTGGCAAAAATGCTCAGCATGCAGCCCTGGGGCCTGGAGGTAGGCAGGCCAGCTTGTGGTCACCAGGGTGACAGGCAGTGCTCAGGAGGGCAAACAGGAGACCAGGTGGAGCCTGGGTTCTTTATTTCTTCCTTGATCTGCCTCCTTCTTGATTTCTTGCTATGCCAGTAAAATAACTCCTTCTTTGGTTAAGCCATGAAAATTTTTGTTAACTTGCAACCCAAAGCAATTCTTGCCAATCTTTTTATTACATGTTGCTTTTCATTTTTATTTTTTTTTGTATTTTAAAAATTGTTTATATATATCTTTTTCTTTTTTCTTACTTTGTTTTTATATTGTATTTTAACTATTTAATTAGAACAATGTCCCTCACTTTAATGAAAACTTGATTACAAAAGTTGGGTCTATCATCCATGAAAAACAAACCACCTAATACACATTTGGGGCACAACAGGAGCTCAAGTTTTGATTCTTTATACACGACTATGAAACATAATTGGGTAACCACAGAACACAGTACATGGAAAGGGCAGCTATTGTTTGAACTTTTGATCATGTTATACTTTTTCAATAAAAATAAGTGAGTGAAATAGTTTCAGTGGGAGGGCTGAGAAGAAGTAATAGAGTGCAAAGTTTTTGAGAGCCAAGAGTTAATGAGTACACAGCTTTAAATAGGAGACCCTAGAGCGGTGTCTCTAATGCAACAGAAAGGAAGAAGGAAATAATGGCTGCATACAGGTGGTGGTCTTTTAAATAATCAAACAAGTTTTCAGAAAGAGAAGAGATGATGGTCTAATATCGTGCCACTTTACGTCCTTGCTAGTTTTCTAGTTTGTCTAACACCATTGTTACTACGACTCTAAAATTGCATCCCTCTCCTGGACTTCAGTGGCCTCTAAATTGATCCTACTTAAAACTAAATCTTGGTGATGTCAGTCCTTGTTTAAAAAGTCCTTCGGAGACCCCTCGTCTCCTCGCCCATGGTGCCATCATCCCAAAGGTAAAATCTAAGCAAGGCCTACTGACCCCTCTCTGGTCTGCTTTGCCTAGTAATACTAATATTATTATTATTAAAAGAACTCTAACCTTTCTTCAATCACTCTGACACCTAAATGTACCTTCAACGTGTTTTCACAATGCCATGTGCATATTTCTATTTTTAAACTTACCATTGACAGACAATACAGTATTTTGTTAATAGCAGAGAATGGGGAGTCAGTGTGCATGGACTTGGATTTTAAATTTGCTATTTACTAGCTGTTTGGCCCTGAACGAGCTAATAACCTCTCTGTTCCTCATTAGTAACATAGGTATAATATAAGGATCTATTTCATAAGGTGTGTTGAGGGATAAGGGAGTTTAAAAGTATAAACTTTCAGTAATGTGCCTGACATATAGTATGCCTTATGCAAGTATTCAATTTATTTAATTATACTTTTACATGTATATTTTCACTACGAGAAAATGAGCTTTCTGAAGGCAGGAGTTGTGACAGTAATTTTATAAATTTCTAGTGCCTAATGCTGTGCCAGATATATAGATGTTCAACAAATCTTTCTTGAAATAATGTTTTTTTCTTCTTATTTCATAATGGAATAATTAAAAGTAAAAGCTGATAGGATTTTTATTTAGATATTTCAAACTTTACTCTCCAAACAGATCATGGGCATTCAATGGATTTCACCATCCCTCTGCTAGCATATCTTTATTCCTGTCAGATTTGATAGGGACCATAGAATAACAGAGAAAACTTTAAATTGCTGACAATTAAAATGTCCTGTTTTAAAACCTGATGTCTTCAGTACTCTCATTCTCAAAGTTCTTGCCTATATTGAAGCCAGTTTATTTAAGGGCAATTTAGGTCACCAGAGAACTTAGTTTAGACTACAGGTTATACCGAGCCTGTGCTTTGTAAGTTTCCATCACAAGGCATGTAATGGTATTTTTTGAGCATTCTTCTTTTTTTTTTTTTTCCATTGGGTTACTAGATAACGTGGTCCAGATGGGTTCCTTTTAGAGTCACGCACTTACTGCTGGAGTTTGGTCCCTCTGGAGGCAATTTGCTTAATCAGATAGAGAATTTTCTGCAGGAGAGTAATATGATCAGATTTGTATATGAGAAAGAGCAATCTGAAGTCCGTGGGGAACAAAGATGGGAGAGGAGTGAGAGCCAGGGTGGGAGATGAGTTAAGAGTATGATGTAAAATTCCAGGCCAGAACCACGTCAGAAGCAATCATGGGAATGGAGAGAAAGGAAGGGATTTTGGGACTGTTAAGGAATAAAGATAAAAGGTGATCTTTATTATCGACTGGCAGTGAAGCGAATGATATCTAGGTTTTATTGCAGGGCACATGGTGGAAACACTGATCAGTGGAGAGAAAAGAGGAGCATAAATGAGTTTTGTTTTGGGAGAGGTAATAGCTTCTGTTTAGGAGATGCTGGTGTCCAGATGGATGTATCTGGCAGGCAGTTGTCAAAAGGGTTTGGAACTCAGGAGAGAAGCTAAGGCTAGAGATGAAACATCATTGTAAGGGTAGTTGAGGAAACTATGGCTGTGGACAAGAGCACAGGCGAAGCATATACAGTGAGAGGAGAATAAACAGAGAAAGGACTCAATTGCTACAGAGGCAAATTGTTTTATTCTTTAGGAAATGAGGAAATAGGGTACAAGGGCTTTTCTCAGAACATTTAAAGAACTCTCTACGCTCAAATTCGTGGAATAAGTCTGTTTTCCTTTATCAGGGAGTCTTAAAAACCGTATTTTCTAATTTATATTTATATGGATGATTCAGCAACAGAGCATATATGTAAAATATAAAACACAAAACAAAGCAAGCAAATCACCAAAAAACAAAACTCTTAGGTAAAAATGTTAATCCTAAATGGTTTCTACTTATCTGTTTTAATTGGGAAGGCTGCCGGGCAGTTCTGTACTCTAAATTTACAGTTTTAAATACACATATTTATCGGGTGGGCCACAGTGGCTCAGCAGGCAGAGTTCTCGCTTGCCATGCTGAAGACCCAGGTTCGATTCCCGGTGCCTGCCCATGTTAAAACAAATAAACACGTATCTAGGAATACATTTTTATACAGCTCCATAGCACACACACACACGCACACACATGCATACACACCACTGAAGCAAAATTTTATAAAATAGCACTCATCCTTCTTGTGAAGCACCGGATATTTTTCATACCATTCCATTCCGTTGCAAAAATATAAACTGTGATTCAAAGACCAATAAATTAATTTAGAAAACTCTTAAGAGTTCAGAATCCACGATTTGAGAAACTTTGCTCTGAAAATTCCTCCTGAAACCTTGTATCATAAAGGTAAATTCTACTAGGATTACCTTTATTGGAAGTAGGCAAGTGCCAAAAGAGTTTCTAAGAGACCAATCTAGGGCTTTTGAGGTACCTTCTCACTGGAATCTTGCCGAGGTGTTTTAAGCAGTTGACAATTTACTAGTTTCCCATCCTGTCAGTGGACATTTACTGACTACTTACCCCAGGCAACGCCCTGGGCTGGTTGTTGAGGGTGAAGCATTTAACACAGGGACAGAGCCAGAGCTTATGGGGCTTGAAACTGAAATAGTTTGAGGAACTCATGCTGAGAAAAAGAATGAAAATTACAAATATAAAATTAGATACCAAGTGATTATTTATTTATAATGAAAGTAAATGCTATCACAACATATTATTCAAGTCTCAGGTACCCTTCTTCTAAACTCTCTTTGGGCAATTTACCAAAAATATTTATATGGTAATGCACACAGATTGCAGCACTGTTCCTTTTCACCCAGGCCCTCTGAAACTTCCACCACTCACAGGGGCATCTACAAGCAAATGAGAGCTGGCCCTCCTACTTCATTAGCTTCAAAAATACATCCACCTCAGTTTACCTCTGTGCAAAGACCAGCCCGCTTGCCCCCATGCAAGGCTGTCACAAATTAAAAACCTAGTCATATTACTCATTATTCAATTGTTTTGTGAAAAGGAGACATACAGTAACTACTGAGGAAAGGGCATCTGGAGAGAAAGTGTCCAAGTTCATGTCTTGCAATTATAGGCCAAATTTGAGGAACTGCACTGGCTTGCAAACTATACTTTACTTATCTGTGACAAGATAAGTAAAGAAACCTAAAGTAAACATTCAGAACTATTTAAAATAATTTGAAAGAGTAAGTTTCTACCCATAAAATCTAATAATAAAGTTTAGGCTTTGCATTTTTTCCTTCACTTATCCAAAAATTCATTTTTTTTTCACAAAAAATGAGTATGCACTGAGTGGGGGAGAAAACCTGGTCTTTCACCACAGATTGATTTAGAAGCACTGTCAGAGATTTCCTTGCTGCTGAATCCCCTGTCTCCTCATTTTCTGCTTGCCACACTTAAGAGTTAGTAACATCCAAATAAAATTAGAGAGAAAATAAGATAATATTTGAAATCAGAAGTAGGTATAATGAAATATTCTCTTTACCTTAAAATAGAAAACTTTATAGTAAATAAGAAACAATAGTGAGATGAGAAAGGATATGCAAGCTAAATTCAAAGCAGTTGTGAAAAATTAGAATGGGGTAAATTTCTAAAAATATTTCATACCATTAAAAGGAGACATTTTTAAATAGTATGAGCTCTTAGGAAAGGAGTGCAAGTGACAATACAATTTTTAATTTAGGAGTTAAAAAACCCAATGGATGCATGTGTACTCCAAACTCTAGACTTGTTTCCTGGCTGAGAGCCAATGGGTAGAGATGGGCCCCTTGGCCTTGGTTTGGCCATTGAACAGCCCAAGTATCAGTATTGGTTTAAAACCCCCTGCAGGGAAGAGGCACTGCCTTCCGCTCCGTGCATGGGGAATCGATCTCTGTGTCTCAGCTGTGCAGTCCAGAAGCAGCTCCCCTGGCTTATCAGACATCCCCGCATGAAGGTGATCAAATAGCGACCTGGGGCTCACCAGCCCCCCATGAGTCAACACAACATCTGTTAGAAAATCAAAGACGCTGTATTTCAGTTTTCACAATCCGGAGCAAATTTAACTTTTTCATACTTATGTACTAAGAAAGGCTTCACTTCTAAACATTTCATTTCACTTCACACCAGTCAGTAAAAGAACGTCTAAACATTAAAGGAAGAGCTATGCATTTTTACCTGAACACCGGCATTTAACTCATTTTAAAAATTATTTCTGATGGTTCTGAAGAATGCTTTAACATTTGCATATCATTTTTTTATTAGATACATGGGCAGAATAGAAAAGAGACCAATGTCACATTTATGTTGAAGATTTTCCCCTTTTTCCTGTTGTTCTCTGTTCTGAACTTATCACATTTTCTGCTTTAAAAATAACAGTTTTTAACATGAGTCCTAATTTCTTAAGTAAAGTTATTTAATTCCTTTCATCAAGAAATGGTGAGCTTTTAGTTATTTTATAATACACTTTATTAATGTGGTACAAAAATACAGTAATTATTATGTTGCTTCTAAGAAAAAAATAATGAAAGCATGATTCTTTCAATTGAACTAAACCAACTGACTGTCCAATGATATATTTACCTCTGTAGCTCCTAATTCTTGTAGGGCATATAAAACTCTTTTTAAATTAATTCATACTTTGTCAATTGTTTTTCCTGACAGATTTAGAACATTGTTTATCGGGCACATTTAAAAAGGTTCCTGTATTTACAAAATAGCAGGAATAGATGACTTTTTCATTGTAGCATTCTTGGGCTATTATGTCATAATTTCTTAATTTAGACAAACTAATGCCATGTCACACTGGCAATTTAGCAAAGATAAATCACATTTTTGTTAGGTTGTTTTGTCTCCAAGTAGTTAGAAATCTTACGGAGTTGCTGAGATTTACAAATGGGATATGCTTTGAACCGAAATTGAAGGGAAAATTCTTTACTGAGATAAATGTGGAAAAGATTGGTGTTTACCTGCTTTTACTATTTTTGTTAGTATTGCTTGCATAAGCCATTGAACTTTCAGAAAATTGGGAAAATTTTAGAAAAATGTCCTGTACCCAAGCTGATGTTATAGATTATAAATAATTTACTAAATTGTTGAAAATATACCTGTCAACAGGAAAGAAAACACATGTTATTCGGAAAGGGGACTTGAACTCTCGGGGATAGATTTTTCAAAAGAGTTTTCTCTGCTTGGAGTGCTCTCTGATCACACTATTTAGAGTTTGATAACCCCTGACAGTTCTGTGTTGGCTGAACACTGTATACTGTTCATCCAACAGCATCGAGGAATGAATGGAGGAACGATGCTGGGAAATACTCGGAACATTGATCAGAAATCTCCAAATCCTGTGGAAAACTTGAAGATTTTCTAGAAATTCAGCTTTTCCCATGGACTTTTAAAGGTAGTATGATAAACTGATTAAGCCCATTTCCCAGAATCCTGGAGGAATTTTATCAAAGCAGTGGCAACTTGTGCTTGTGCACTTTCTTTCATCTTCAATATATTATTTATTCTTCTGAACACACATTTCAAAGGGGAAAGTACATATTGCAGATGCTATGGATCTAATTACAGAAGCACACAGATGTCATCAAAAATTTACCTGCGGGCCCAAGATATAAATTCAGGATTTGAAGCCCAGGAGACTGTTGAGATAAAATCCGTTGTTCTGTAGCAAACAAACATGAGAAGTTCTGAAAATGAGAAGCCCGATAGCATCTAGTGGTGTCCCCCCCCCCCGGCACCCATTTGCTTAGATAGTCCAGCAGGCCCTGACCGTGCAAAATGGTTAAGATTTAAATTCTATCTCTCTTAGATATTTTATTTGGCTTTGAGAGTGCTAATTTTGTCACACAATTGTCAAAGTAGACAGGCTTAATTAAAAAATTATTTAACACAGTACTAGCAGAATTATATTGCTCATAAGCTGGAAAGTTATAAGGAGGGGAGTGATTTGGTGGAGTGATAAAAATATATTTTGGATAATATATGTCAATGTCAATGTGGCATTACTAGTTCATGCTTGTAAAATATCTGCTGTAAAATCCAGATCAAGAAGTTAGCCATTTATTCCCTTAAAAATAACCTTTTTCAAAAAAAAAAAAGTAATCTTTTTTTCCTCAGAAATGGGTGTGTGGGAATTTAGCTTTCCCTTATCCCAAACACATTATACATAGCAAAGAAGAAAAGAGAGATCAGGTGAAAGCTTCTTGGTAGAGGCAAAAGATCCTCTTAAAACTGAATTTTAAGGGCTGCTTTTGATGTAGGTTTCTTTTTCATTAAAAAGACATTAATGAAGTAATACAAATGTAATAACTATTCACATAGCTCCTTTTCATAAGATATTCTTTAGTGGCCTGTATTTATCAGGGCCTCATGTCTAATAGTGAATTAGAACTGATGTGGATGGTGGAGAAACAAATTCTGTGGAAGTTGCTGCAATGAGCAATATGGTATACTCTTAGACACTGTTTTCATTACATTTCATGCATTCATTCTTTTTCAGATGTTTTTATTTGCAAATTACCCACAGCTCATATCTCTTTTCAAACTTAGAATATGCCATTCCACGAATGCTAGCACATCCATGACTCCCTGGATTCATTAAAAGCCTGCTCTTGTCTGGCTCTCCCCATCTGTCCTATATTTTCTTAGAGAGTCTCTCAGTCAAGAAATCATGGGCTCCCATTTCTGCAAGTGAAATTATTATCCTTGCCTCTACATGAGACATAACATCCAGGGATGAAGGTCTCCCTGGCAACATGGGATATAACTCTCAGGGATGAGCCTTGCCCTGGTACCATGGGATTGACAATGCCATCCTCACTGAAAGGGGTAAAAGAAGTATAACAAGTAAGGTATCAGTGGCAGAGAGAGTTCAAATAGAGTCGAGAGGCTACTCTGGAGGCTACTCATACGCTAGCTTCAGCTAGACATTGCTACCAATCATGGTTTGCTAAACCCCAACCAAAACCATTCCTGCCAACCCTAAAGAACACCCAGGGCTTTATATGAGATTCTTCTGAGGTTCCATGCACTAAGATTAATTTTCAGAAACCTATAGCCTCCAGATGGGTTCCTAGGCCAGATAAGTCCAGAAATGCAGAGGGGCCGGTCTCTCCAGAACATCACCTAGTTCCATCCCCCTATTCCATATTATCAGTAGCCCTTTCCAACATGAAAAAATTAGAATGGCCATAGCCCAAACAACCCTAAAGAGTGGGAGAAAGAGCAAAGGAGATGGTGGAGTTATACAAAGAAGGTAGGGTTTAACAAATGAGTATTACTGTTGAATCATTATATTGGTATTTCTTTAACCTCCAGTGTCTTGGGGCAGCTAATAGTAAAAACCTAAGATTGTAGAATTGTAACCCATACCAAACTCTGAAATCTGTTCTGCAACTAATTGTTGCAGTGTGCTTTGAAATTTCTTGCTTTTTTTGTATATATGTTATTTTTCACAAAAAGAAAAAAAAGTCAGTTGTGATGAATGCACAACTATATGATGATACTGTAAACCATTGATTATAAACTTTGGATGATTACGTGGTATGCGAATATATAATATGTACAAATAAAATTGCATTAAAATAAATAAAAGAAATCATGGGTTCTTGTGTTCTGTGAATGAACTTCCCCAAACTAAATGTGTCTGTACATCTTCACTACAGATGTTTCATTGTACATTCATTAGAAGATTGAAATTAGTGAAGTTAACCATAAATAGATGAAATAATATTGGGAGATAGAAGAGACTAAAAATAACATAGAACAATTTTGATTAAATTCACTTTGTCATAACAGATGAGCAACAAGCAGAGATAGAATGCACTTAAAATTTAGAGGGGAGTAATCTCACATATTCTACTTTTGCAATAAGATTATGTATAATGCTTGAAAGAAGGAAGAGAGAGCAAAGAGTAACACGAAAAAAATAAACTGTAAAAATAAATATTAGTAAAATTGAATAAAATTACCCAATAATCAGGAATCGGTGCTTGGTGTTTTACCAGTGCTTCTCAAAATTTGAATTTAGATTGGCCAAGATGCATATATGGCCCGCTATGTCCTAATGTTAGGCTCTGAGCCTTTAAGGTGAATAAAGTATCCTCCATCTGCAAAGAGTTCACAGATGACAAACTACATCTGGGCAGCATAAAGCCTGGTTGAGCATCTGTGGTAGATTGATGTATACTCCCCAATTAAGAAATATTCTTAATCTTAATTCACATCCCTGTGTGGGTGAACTGAGCATAAATTGGACCTTTTGTAGGCTTTATTTTTGGTTAAACTGTGGCATATTGATCCAGAGTGGGTCTTAATCTGGATTACTGGAGTTTTTATAAGGAACAGTCTACAGGGTGAAGCAGGAAGTCAGGGGGAAGCCAGAAAGGGAAAGGAGAGGACATTGCACACAGTCAGAAAACCAAGGAACCTCAAGCACTGCCTTCAGCCAGCACCTGAATGCTATAGATTTTGGGGAGAAAGCAAGCCTTGCTGCTATCTAAATGTTGGACTTCTAGCCTCAAAATCATGAGCCAATAAATGCCTGTTGTTCAAGCCAACCATTGTGTGGTGTTTGTGACAGCAGTTCTGGCAAACTAAGATGGCACCCTTGATGATGAAATGCCTTAGCTGATACTTAAGGAATGATGAGATATCAACTGAGTGCCTACAGAAGTTAAGAGTGAAAGCCTTTCGCTCAGGGGTCACAGGAAAAGCGAGGTTATAGAAGCATATGTGAGAACTTCAAGTCATTTAATGCTCAGATTAATTCTATGAAAAATAGGACAGGACTCATCTCAACAATTTTACATTTGAAAACACAATTTCAGAATGGCTGTATGATCTCCACTCCAGCTCTCCAGCCTCTCTATCTCACTCTTCAAATTCATTGAATGTTCACCTTTTTATTAACTAAGTGGATAATTGACTTGGTTTTTGATACATCTGAGATACAGTTATTAATGATAGGAATAGGTTACATAATTTCTATTCTTCTACTACAAGACTATGCAATTATTGATATCGGTCCTAAGAAAAGTATTAGAAAAGATCATTGAAGAAATACTTTGTGAGGAACTGTGAAAAGTAACAACAATCACTAGAAATACTATTGTTCACGTAAAATAATTCTCTCAATCTTCCCTTTTTCTGGGACATATTAGGCACTTTATCTGTACTTCAAAAATGCATCATCTAATAGTTCTTATGATAATCCTTATGGACAAAATAGGAAACTCTTATCTTGGAGGATGCCAGATGGGTAAGTGTTTGCAAATGTCATTAGTGGATCAATTATTGTCACTCTGAAGGGAGGTGTCCAGTGATTTGCCTCTTGACTCTGTCATTGCTTCTGCACCATCAATATTGAAGTGAAACGTTAAAAAAAATTGTTACCAACTTTTCAGTGTTACTATACAATTTTTCTTCCTTTTTCTTCTACAAGAATGACTAAAAATAGCTAGCATCCACTATGTAGACGGTATATGTGTGTTTCTTTAACCTTCTTGGGGAAGAAGACCACAGAGTGAAATGCCCTTGTCTCCACAGCGCATGAGGGAGTACATGATGTCAACATTACCTGGCACAGGTGGTGTTAAGCTTGATCATTTGGTTAAAGTTGCATTTGCCAGCTTTCTCCACTGCAAAGTTACTGTCCTTCATTTACTCTCTTTTGTGGAAGGAAATCACTAAGTAGAGCCCATGCTCGATGACATTTGATTTGCTTTATTTTGAAAAGTATGTAATAAATTTGTTACCATTTCTTTGTCTTGATGACTCATTGACTAACTCCATGGCCAATGGAAACACCAAAACACCACTGACCACTGAGCTGTATTTAAACTTATCAACGAACTCTCTTCAAGGGAAGGAATAAAAGTCTACTTATTTAGATTCTCTCAAAACACTATTTTATTATAATGCACATATTCATCCTTGTTTTTGTAACCCATTGCTTAGCCCAGTGTTAAATGAATGAATGCAATGAAAAAAGCTGGTCTTAGCTCAGACCTTTCGCATGAAATTCTTCAAACCCTTTTTCATTTAACAGTAATTTAATTTAATTGGCAGGCCAGTTCACTTAAACCACTTGAATCTCCAGTTGATTTAGAACAATTTAAAGTAGAGTTCCAATTCTTTGCTCTTCCAGAAGGAAAGATGGAATACTTGATTGCATTTATTTATGTGTAAAAGCCTACAAAGTAAGCTGTGGCTACAACTGTGTTTTAGGACAATGGTGTATTTATTTTTCCTCAACATTTCTCACCTCATCTTCATTCTTTCTTTTTGTTTCTTTTAATAGAGAGGTGACATTCTGTGGAACTCAGTACATATATGGTTGTTTTATGTACACATTCAATCCAGGTATATGTGGAATAATAGATGACACACATAAAATTTTTATTTTTTTGCTATCCTGTTTGTAGCAATAACACCTATTTTGTGAAATTCCTGAGCATTTAATTTAATTAACTTTAATTAATTATGCAAAATCAATGCATCAGCGCTTGTGAAATCATCATGGCTTGGAAGTTGATCCCTTAAGAGTTGAGCACCCAGGAGACTTGGAAGGTTGCATTACCAATTACCAAAACATGCTTAATGTAAACCTATTTTTCTTATTGCAAGATGCAGCATTTATTGGAACAACTCCAAAGCCTTATGCATATGTATGATCTAAATTGTCCATTTAGTTTAGCAACAAACGATCGCTTCCTGTTACATTATACGATATTGGCCATCAATTGCTTTAAAATGTGTGCTGCTGAAGGTTTTGTATAAACACGCAGATAGAAACACAATATCCCACATCTTTGTAGCATATTAAAAAAATTAGAAGATAGTTCTTGGCAATACACATACACCCACAACAAATACATATTTGGCTTCTTATATCGAAATGTATGTGCTTAAGATAGCTCTTATTTTCTGTGTGGTGTTCATTGACATTACTGTTTTTACATGAGTCTACCAGCTAATTTTCATGAATACATTTCTTTGACCATAGCTCATCAACTTAATCCCCAAATCACTTGGTGAATTTGTCTAGAGATAGTTTCAGGCATGAGGGAAGTGTAGGAGAGAGACAGAGAGACTGATGATGATGCTCTAAGATGTCAGAGAAAGAGACGTTTTGTTTTCTGTGATTCTGTCTTATTGTTCAGTGTCAGATTCCCAGGAGGCTTACTAAGTGAGCAAGTGTAATGGTTTCTGTGTTTGCTAAGTATGTATCCATTTTGTCACTCAGTAGTTGTTGGCAGGTTACTGATTACTAGCAGAAGCTTTGCCAATCAACTACATAAGCTGTACATAAGTAATCAGGAAGAGAAGACATGTAAGAATCAGAAAGTGTAATACAAATGAGGCATCATGGATCTGTATGATAAACTGCCCTCCATCTTTCTTTTTACTTTTGGTTTAAATTCGATTAATTGTACATAGAACATTCTGAGTGGTTATCCAGTACGATACTTGTCATGTGCTCACTATCATGTGAAGGTAGTTTGTCATCAAGGGGAAAACAATCTTTTAGTTATCTTATTTTCTCAAAGAAAAGCAACTAGATATTATCTTTGGATATAAAAAGAGAAATCATCTAACAGAACTGAACCCCTCTATCTCACCCCGGGTAAAAACCAAACATATTGCAAATAAATCAACATTTATGAAATAATTTAAAAATGTTTCTTCGTTTAGCAGTTTTATCCCTTTTGGCCCATTTGTTTAAATTTTCCATCCTAAGGAATGGATTTTCAAAATCTACCATGTGTCCAGCTATATTGCTACTGAGTCATATATCATAAAAGTCTGGCTACAGAAAGCTAGGACAGATTATTTGGAAACATGACATATATTTCTATATAATAAACATAAGTTGTGAAAAATAAGGAAAACAAAGCAAGAGATAATCTTCCTTCAAACTGTCTCCAATTGAATTCTAAGTATTTTCAAATATTTGTAATGTTTTCCAGGGAGGAAAATCTTCTACTTGCTTGCAATGATAATTTCCATAATGCTGCTGTTAAACATGAAAGGTATTTACTTAGATTAAAATGGAATTCATTAGAAAATTATGACTATTTTGGAATATAATTTCTCCAACTTGAAAATGAGTCCAAATTCTTTGATTTTCTCTTTGGGCCATTTTATCAGGACTCTGACTCTATAGAGACTTGAAAACATCCAACTTAAAATTCCTTTCCTGCCTGCCTCTACCAGCAACAATAGCTTTCGGTCAGTCAAGTTGTATTTCTCAGAAACCATTAAATCTTTTCAACTTTATCTTCTAATCTTTTCCAATTCCATCTTGTTCCAAAAACAAACCATTCCAAAACTCAATGGCTTAAAACAAGAAAAACTGAAGAGTGACTGCTTATCTCTGTGCATGGTCTTTGAGGCCTCAGTGTGGGAAGACTTGAAGTATGGAGTTTGGAATCATCAAAAAGTATCTTCATTAACATGTCTGGCAGTTGATGGTGTTTGTTGGCTGGGACCTCAGTGGGGATATTGGTTGACATTTAAATATGACCTTTCCATGTGGTTTCTATGTTTGACAACTGGGTTCCATGAGTAAGTATCCTAAGAAAACCAGGTGGAAGGTACATTATTTTTTATGACCTTACCTCAAAAGACACTTCTGCTGTAATTACAAGGGGAGGAAATATTGACCTTATCTCTTAATAGGAAGAGTATTAAAGTCACATTGGGACATCTGGTCTCCCTGCCTGTACTCTAATTCTCTTCAAATCTACCCTCAACACAGCTATACGAGTGGCTGTGTCAGTCAGAGTTCTTCAGAGAAACAAAAGCAACAGAATGTGTGTGTGTGTGTGTGTGTGTGTCTATGTAAGAGATTTATTTTAAGAAATTGGCTCACATGATTGTGGGATCTAAGTCTGAATTTCATAGGGCAGATTGGAGATGGGAAATTCTAGTAACAGTTGATGTTGAAGTCTTATGTCTGAAATACATAGGGAGGCCAGTCAGCTGGAAACGCAGAAAAGAGTAAAGGGTATAGTCTTGAGGCAGAATTTCTTCTTTTTCTCTGGAACCCTTGGTTCTTTGCTCTTTAATCACAAGTTGATTAGATGAGACCTATTCACATTATTGAGGTAATCTCCATTTACATTCAACTGATTGTAGATACTAATCTCATCCACAAAAAATCTCCTTGGCAATATCTAGGCCGGTATTTGACCAAACAACTGGGCCCTATAACCTGGCCAAGTTGACACATAAAATTAACCATCACAGTGACCTATTTAAAATGAAATTTGTCTGCCACCATTGTCTGAAACCTTTCAAGGCTCCTTATAGAAAAAGGTCTCTCATTCTGGTGTATAAACCCTTCATGATCTGTCTGTCACTCTTCCCAACTATTTACATGACACTATCCAGTAAAAATAAACTTCTTTTTGTTATCTCTTGATCCTACCCTTATCATGTGTCTATAAACACCATGTCGTTTCTGACTTGTATGACTTTTGTCAGTGGTGTCTCCTCTACCTAAGTTTCTCCTCCACGATTTTCATCTTCCCCTAGCTAAAGCCTTAATACCCCTATAGGAATTTTTCAGGCATTATCTCCTACATCAAGTTTACAACATGGTTTCAACCTATCTTCTAAACTACCATTCTCATTTCTACCCTCTATGCCTCATTTCTATCATCTGTTAAATGGAAATATAGTCCAAAACTTAGAGGGCTGTTGTGAAAATTTAATGAACTTAAGACATGTAAAGAGCATATAATAATAGCCAGCACATGGTAAGAGCTTAACACATGCTAGGTATTATTAGAAACCATTTTCACCTTATATTTCCGGCGAATGGGAATAATTGTGGGAAATGTTTTGCTTCAATACACTCATGTACTATCCTCCATGGAATTTTTCATCTCACACTCTTTCTTGATTTATCAACTCCTTCCCCAAAGTCTATTTTAAATTCCATAAAATCTTCAAAGATATCATCTGTATAGTAAGGAATTTGACCTTCCAAAGAGATTTGGCCTTTGCCCTGACTCCTGCCATATACCCTCTAAATCACTGAGATTTTCCCTTATCTGAATGTCTTTGTTATTCGTGCTGAGCCCAGCAGCATTCCCGGTACCTTATGCTCAGAGGTGACTCAGGATGGAGCTCTGGGCCACATCTGTAGTCTTAGGGTAGGAGGCTGGCCACAGCAGAAAGACCAACCATGTGATTAATGGGTTGAGGCTTGGCACCACATCATATTTGCCTGACATCTGGGAAATGGAGGGAGCTGGAAGTTGAGTTCAACCACACAGACATTGATCATGAATGATTCATGACACTACATGCTTATGTAATAAATTCATGGCCATTTATGAATTTGTTTATGAATTAATGTAATAATTCATAATCAACCATGCCTATGTAATGAAACCCCAATAAAACTTTGGACACTGAAGTTCAGGTGAGCTTCCCTGATTGAGAGTATGCATCAGCGTGCTGGGAGAGTGACATGTCGTGACTGCATGGGGAGCAGAGCCGGAAATTTATTGTTTGAGATTCTCCCAGACCTCATCCTAAGCGTCTCTTCTGACTCCTCCTTACTAGTATCTTTTTTTTTTTTTCTGTAATAAAGCTACAATCAAAAGTATAGTGCTTTCCTGAGTTCTGTGTGTTTTTCTAATGAATTATTGAACCTGAGTGGGTGGTGGAAACCCCCAAATTTGAAGTCAGTTGGTCTGAAGCACATGTGGTTTGGGAACCACTGAACTTATGTCTGGTGTCTGAAGTGAGGGCAGTCTTGTTGGGGATCATGCCCTTAGCCTGCAGAGAGTCATCTATATTCAGGTTGTTAGGATCAGAATTACATTGTAGTTAGTGTCAGAAGTTATAAAAGCATCTTTTTCATCCAAACTTTAAATGTTCATAACTTGTCTGTACATCCTGTTGGCATCTTTATATTCTAATTTGTATATTACTTTGCTTGAACTTATTTATGGAATCCTCGAGGATCAGGATGTCATATATTTTTAACACTTTAATTCCTAACATTCTGCTTTGCTTGGTGTGGTAGTTAGATTCAGGTGTCAAATTGTCCAGGTGAAGGGGTCTAGTTCTACTGCTGTGGACATGAGCCAGTGGCATGTGAAACTTATCTGTTGCTGATTACATCTGCAGTCAGCTAGGAGGCATGCCTGCTGCAATGTATGATGTTTAATTTAAATGGCTGGATGCTTAAATGAGAGAGCTCAAGGTAGCACAGCCTAAGCAGCTCAGCACACCTCATCTCAGCACTCTCTGCTCAGCCCAGGCCTTTGGAGATGCAGAAAGGAATCACCCCAGGGAAAGTTGTTGGAACCCAGAGGCTTGGAGAGAAGGCCAGCAGAGATCACCAGAGATCAGCATAAGAAAGAACCTCAGCTGAAAGTTAGCTGCCTTTCCTCTGAAGAACTATGTCTTTAATGAAATAAATCCCCTTTTATTAAAAGCCAATCCATCTCTGGTGTGTTGCATTCCAGCAGCTAGCAAACTAGGACACTTGGAGTAAGCTGATATTCACTGCCTTGAATTGGACTTAAAATAACAGAATTATTTTATCAGAGATCTTGAAAACATTAAGCCAAAACCAATGCATATTAAACACAATATACCAATCTTAGTTTTATTATATCAGGTATTTGTTTGTATTAATATAATATATATCTAATACTTTGAATTAGAGGGTGAAAATATGTGAAATGTTTATTTTCTAGTCTTAAAAGTTTTGATATTTTGGTTACTCCTATTTTTTGTTGTTTCTCTTCAATTATCCATATTTAATCTCCTTCTAAATTAATGCAAAGAGAGATTAGTATTTATACAGACTATTCCCAAAAGTATCTTAAAGATTTCTAATACATATTTATGCGTTCTAATTTATAACTTTAGTTTTAAATCCAAAATTTATTTCATGAATATACATTAGGTACCTAACATGTAATAAACATTGTGGGGATACAGAGATTAATAGAACATAATATTTGTCCTTAGGAGCTTAGTGTCTAATTGTTAGAGAGGGAAGAATTTGGTGGGGGATACAGATAGAAAGCTAAGAAGTTCAGAGGGGCTGATATTATTTTCAGCCAAGAGGAACAGTAAAATGATGAGAAGTTGACGTATTTGGGCAGGGTTTTGAAGGATAACTAGATTGGACTTGGTATCCATTTGCTATTGCAGAGAGTGAGGGAAAGAACAAGAATCATTCTGTGAATGTGATTTAGTTTGTTAAGCTGCCAGAATGCAATATACCAGAAATGGAATGGCTTTTAAAAAGGGAATTTATTAAGCTGTAAGTTTATAGTTCTAAGGAAAATGTCTAAATTAAGGCAAGACTATAAAAATATCCAAACTAAG
This sequence comes from Myrmecophaga tridactyla, assembly GCA_004026745.1. NCBI lineage: Eukaryota > Metazoa > Chordata > Mammalia > Pilosa > Myrmecophagidae > Myrmecophaga > Myrmecophaga tridactyla. Next base: position 18,417 of record PVIY010009386.1, on the reverse strand, counting down.
ACATCCAGGAAAAGATAGACCCATGACATTCGTGTTTCATTCTCAGCTGGAAAGGCACATGGTGACGTCTGCTAGCCTTCTCTCCTCATTTTATAAGTCTTTCTGGGATGTTTTCCTTCAGCATCTCTGAAGGTCTCTGGCTGTATGGGCTCTATTGCCCACACAGCCAGAGGTTCTGTGGGTTTTTTCAAAAATGATTCTCTCTTAAAGGGTCCCAGTGAGCAGCACAACCTTGAATGGATAGAAACACATCTAAATGGAAACCATCTAATCAAAACTTACCACCCACAATTGGATGGGTCACCTCTCCATGGAAATAATAAAAAAGATCTCACCCAGCAATACTGGATGAAGATTAAAGAGCATAGCTTTTCTGGGGTATAGGACAGTTTCAGACTGGCACTGAATGCAAGGATGTGAATATTCCTATTTGGATGGGAAAGCACAGGGGCATGTGGATTTGTGGAATTCAGTCTGGTTGGAACCTATTATGGGATGCAAGAAGAAAAATAAGAGAAATGAGTTCAAAGGCAGTTTGGGGCTTGAGGACAGAGATTCTTGATATATTCTTCATTGTTATGCAGGCTTTATGAAGCCATGGAAAGGTCTAGAAGTGATCAAAGCTGAATTCTCACACTGTGTAAAGGAAAATTGCATGGGGAAAGACACACTGAGGTGAACTGATTAGTATAAGCCTCTAACTTCAAATACTCCTCTCCACAGATGCTTAAAGGTAATCTAATTTAGATGTGGATATATCTGCTTATACACTAACAAGTCTATTTTATAAACTGGAGGTTACTTTTTTGGGGAGGATTTTCTACCACTTCCAATTCAGACAGGAATGACTCCAGTGAATGATCCTCAGGCAACTGCTCCACAAACCAATTACAATACTCTGGAGATTTCTGCACAGAGTTCTGGACCACTCTAATTTCAATTAACATCTTTCTTAATTAGAAAGAAATACAGAGATGCAAAGGGTAATACTTTTTAATGCGTTACCCCTTGTTTAGCTTTCTGTCCATTTGATACCTATTTAGCATACATGGACATCTGGAGAGGTAAAAAGTGGAGAATTTGACTATAGCAATAAAAAAGTTAGGTCAGACAAAATTATATGCAACTTAAAGTGTATTCAAGCTTCAACATTCACCTGAAATCGTGAAGAGTTCTTTAGAAGCTATTTCATTTGACTCTATATGGCAGACTGTTATGCACCGTGCTCCAATTAAGCCAGTATTATACATAGAAATTATGCTTCTAATTCAATTTCTAATAGAAAAACCTGCAGACTACCTACTTGCTGTGAAAACTGCAAAACAAAACAAAACAGGGGCTGCTTCATTGTACCAACTGAACTTTGAGTCTCTATGCCATTGGGTATATATGGTTATTTCCCCCAGGAGAGTACTTAGAAAATATAAACTGAGAATATTATACTTTAATCAAAGGGAAGTCCTAGATTCACCTCTACCACCCCCACTCTAATGATGTTTTTGGAAGGATGGATAACCTGAGTTTAGCTAGACAGCTCACGTGATGAAAGGTCAAAGGCAAATTATTGTTTTCTGAATTTCAACAAAGCTAACTACTTAAATAAGGAAAACACCATGTGATAAAAATGTAAGAAAAAGGCCATTCAAAAGGGCTTTTAATCTTATGTAGTCAATGATGTGTAATAATATATTCTGCAGAGGAGGTAACAGAAAAAAATTCCTACTAGAGGCATTCACTGGTATTAAATACACATCTTGGAGGTGGGAGTCCCTAATCAGGGCTTTGTGTTGTCTCTCTTTAATTAAAGAGAAGAAACACTTTGATTTAATTTTAACAGAATCTGTGAAGTGCTTTCATTATTTCTTACATATTGTGATAAGAAACTGATTTGAGTATTGGAAACTGGATTTTTCTCTTTTCAGGTCAGATAAATTTTCTAGATTATTCTTTGGAAAGTTATGTGGCTGATACTGTTACACACATTTTACAGGTAAGAAAGTGGTGGCTAAACTTCAAATATATTCCCAGAGTTACAAGCAACTAAATAAGAGTCAGTGTTTGAATCCAGTTCAGTGTGAATACAAAATCTTAATGATTTCACATCACAACATTCTAACATCTGTCAGGTAATATTTTATTATCTCCTGTGGAGATGGCATTTTAAACTGTTCCTTAAATCAACAGGCAATGGGTTTCAGCTCCATCATTAGCAGTCTCCTATTAATTAAGATTTTTAATATTAAAACTTTGAGGGTCACAGATACAATAGGACCCTGATACAAATTGAATTAGGAAGGGTTTAATTTGTAACTTTCAAGTTGCTTTTTCAGATCCCAAATTTGATGAATATAACTGTGGATTGTAGAAATGAAGCAAAACTATACATTGAAATGTCTTCTTACTTTTTAGTTCAAGTAACTTAGTCTTGATTGTTATGTTCTTTTCCTTATACACTCTTTTTCCTGTTCATGAAGTAGAGTAATTGTGAGGCAACAGCCCTTTATATTTAGGACACTCTTTATGTAGCATGGTTCAGCCATTTAGTAACCAAATGAAGCTTAGTACCACACTTTATATGGTTTTACTTTGGACTGAGATCTCAAAGTTTTCAAGTAAGAAAGCCTGCTTTTTGTTCTTATTTCCTTGTCTGAATGCATTCCGTATGTGTAGTAATTTTTTAGCTCTGAGTCATGTCTTCTTACCTCACCATATATCTTGAATATCAACTAGCACCAAGGGCTACTTCTTGGGTTTGTCCAACTTCTAATTTAGGAAAATAGGATGCAACAACCTCCATATACTATTTATACACATTCAATCCTATAACCTTAAACCTGCAGGAACATTCAAGGAAACTTCACATTTTTGTGTCTCTTTCTCTAAGATTAAAGGCCATCAGAATTACTAACAATTTGCATTTTAGGACCTCATGTAAAATTATGGCACTTCTTGAAAATGTTAGTGGATGATAAAGTAGAAAAAGAAGCATCTGCTTCTCTGAATACATTTAATTAGGAATTCCAATTAATTATTCCTGTGTCCCTTCATATTTTTCAAAATTTATAGAGAGCCCTTTCTTCTCTCTTCCTGTCTAAAAAAAATACTTGTTTTAGGTTGAAGCTGTATGTACCACAGAAGAACATGTTCCTAAATCAAATTCATTCCTGTGGGTGTGAACCCATCATAAGTTGGATCTTGAAATGAGGTTGCTTTAGTGAAGATGTGACCCACTTCATTTGGGGTGGGTCTTACTCCTCTTACTGGAGACCTTTAAATGGAATGAATACAGAGATAGAGAAAGCCACAGAAATAAGAAGCTGAAATCAACAAAACCCAGAGGAGATGGGCAAGATCAGCAGATGCCGCCATGTGCCCACGATGTGACAGAGGAGCCAAGGCTCACCAGCAGCCAGTCTTCAGGAAGCAAGCATGGCCTTGATGATGCCCTGATTTGAAAATTTTCTCAGCCTCAAACTGTAAGCAAATAAATCCTCATTGCTTATACCAACACATTTTATGGTATTTGCTTTCAGCAGCCTAGAAAAATAAAAAAATATTGCTCCCCACCAAAAAATAAATGAACCCCAAACTTCCAGAAGTACAGAAAAGCTCTTCTTTTTCATATGATTAGTTCCTTAAGTGACTTTTGTAAAAAACACTTTTTCTCTATTTTCCATCATTAGGTAAAGCCTAGGTCAGATTAAAAGCAAATTCTGCAGTTAGACCCACTAAAAGCACAGCATGGAAGAAGAGGAACTATTTATACTACATTTAATTTAAGACGCAAATATTTTAAGAGCTTTAAAATATTAACTCATTTAATTCTTATAACTAACTTATAAGGCAGAAAACGATTGTCATCCTATTTTAAAGATGCTACAAGACAATATCATTAGATGGTTCTGTATACCTATTTTGAGTTCTGTATACAGATAGAAAAGCGGTAGAAAAGTAGCATGTTGATTACTAGCCTCTTTAAAGAGTTGTTCATTTTCTCTGTAGTGGTAGTTTTTCTTGCTTATCCTCAATGGTAGAGAAAATTCATATTGTCACCAAGCAAGGCCTTGCTGCTCAATGCACACAGAGGCCAATACCATGACATTGGGATTTTTAGAAAAGGAAGAGTTTATTGCAAGATTGATCAGCAAGAAAACAGGAAGCAAGTCTTCAATCTCTCTCTCTCTCTGATCTGAGAGTTGAGGGAGATTTTATGGGAATGGAAGGTAAATGGTGGGGACAGAAGTGGGGAAGTTTGACTTGACATAGTCCAATTGGTTAATTATAGAGTTATCCCTAGGTGGTAGAGTGGATTTTAGGGTGTTTCTTTCTTTTTGGAGGACTTCTCCCATTTGATTTGTTTCCAATGTCTCCTTGTCCTACTAATCTTGGTTCTGAGGGAAGTGAATTTTGTTCCTGGTGTCTCAAAGGTCATGTGCAGGACAAGACTCTGTTTTACTGTGTGTGATCAGGGTATATGACCTGTGGTTAAGATAGGCTGTCTGTGAAATTAGCTCAGAAGAAAAGGAACAGAGGATATCCCCACAAACTGGTTTTGGCCTGCCCATGGTTGGTTTCAGCATGATGAGTAGCTTCTTCAAGAATTCCATTGAACAAGCTCCTGAAGTTAATTGTCAGGATGAACTCAGTATATTAAATTCTGCTCTACAGAGAGTCACATTATAGTGAAACTCCAATGTAGGTTCATTTTATGGTTACAGCACAAAATTAAAGGTGATTTCATTTGCTTTTGAGCCACTCTACAATTTAATTGTTCACATTTATATAATAGGTGGTAGCATAACCTATTGGAAAAGATAGCCAAGAACAATTCAGTTCTATTTGTTCTCTGATGGACTATCTGTATAATTTTAGGCAAATCTCTTAATCTTTTTCTGTTTTTTTTTTGTTTTCTTTTCTATAAAACAAGAATAATGCCACCTATTTTCTACCTATCTCCAGGCTATAATAAAAATTTCCATCAGCTATTGCCCATAAGGATGAGAGGCATAGTTGTGTGCCTCCTTTTATTTTCTCTTTTGAGCTTATGTTAGACTACTTGCAATATTATCTACTATTCTTGCCCAAATGATGTTTTGTGATTTTGATGGACAAGAATTCCTAGTGTAGTTTGTCAAACATCCTATTACAAAGCTTTTGATAAAATCAGTAATTTAACACTTTTTTGACTATAGCAAGCTGCCCGCCCCTTGAGATTATATCTGCTTTCATGTAACAGGGAAAGAGGTATATTTCTTTATTTATTACACAGATATTTAGTAACCGTTTACCCAAAATGAATGGAGAAAAAAACAATATAGGTGAAAAATTGAAGTAGAATTTTTAAGGCCTTGTTTATAGGTCCTGGTCCTGCTTTATCATTTATGGGTCCCATTCCTTAGATACAGTATTTAAATAAGCTGAAATTTGGTTTCCTCATCTATTAAAGAAAAGCTGCTAATATCTCTTTTGCCTTTGAAAGCCATAAGTGTCACTTGTCTTTCTGATTTGTATAGATATATGATGGTGATATTTAGAAATTAAAATAGCCAAAAGGGTGATGACGACTTGGTCTTAGTTTTACACAAACAATAATGCCTTAGTTTTAAAAATTTAAATGGCACTATAATAAATTAACTGTGTACCTTTTCTTAGGACATCAGACTATTAAAACGAACTTACTGTACGATAACAAAGCTATCCTAATATTTTTCTGGGGCTTCCAAAAATTTTAGTTAAGCTGTGATTCCTTTGCAGATTGTCCTCAAAGTTTACTCCAATGATTATAGGTGAACACTCTTAATGTTTACCTTCAGCTAAGGTCAAGATAGTGCTGGGCTCCTACTCAACTCCTCTTTTCTGTCTTAGGTTTCTTCTTGTCAACATGCTTAAGGTAAACTTACCATCTTTCCTGCAAAAATAGTTCCTTCTTCTGAATTTTATGTTTCAGAGACACTACTGTTTGAATGGGATGGAAACTAGGGGTCATCATGAAATTCTTCCCACCATCTTTCTCTCTGTCTTTCCCAGCATGCTCTACAAATCATCCATAACTATTGATTTATCCTCTCTTACATTAATTATGTCTATCTTTATGCACATATCTTTCTTATCAAATACTTTGAATGAATATAAGGAGCTACATTGTCAGTGGGGGAGATGCTATTGAGTAGCATTGAAATGATCATTGATAATATAGCTTAGAGTCAGTCCATAGTCCTGAAGATAAAGAATTAAATATTTTCTTCTTTGAAACAGATATGAAACCCAAATTAGCATGTTATGTAAACTTTTTTTATTAATTAACATGAAAATAAAAGCAAATCAAGCATCTATTGTTGTAGCACAAGATGAAACACTATGATATATGGCATTCTGTTTAATAAACTCAATGACTGTGCTAAAATATGTTGACAGCTTTGGGTTGCCTTTTGTGTGTGTGTGTGCATGTGGGGTTGCATGTGTATATATGTATGGGGGAATTGCTATAAGCTATGCTATTATCATCGATACAAGAACATTAGTTAACATCTATTAAACATTCTTTTAAACGATTTTACAGAGTCTCTTATTTAAGTTTCATAACAATTCCCAGAAATAGGTACTACTATTATGCCATTTCACAGGTGACAAGTTATTTGCCCAAAGTTACAGACCAATGATCAGCATTAAAATCAGCATTCTAATTGAGGAATTCAACTTCAGAACCTAAACCCAACCTCAACATAAACTGTTTTGCCAGCACATGAGAACTTCATCACAACCTGTTAAAAGCCAGTTAGCCTATGAACCTAGTCAGGCAGAATCATCAACAATAAGGCCTGGAATATACCTCTATTATTAGGAAAGTAATAAATACTTGACAAATGTGTGTCATCTGTTTATCAAAGCTTTCAAAATTAAATCCAAACTCTTTTGTATGGTTGGGTTGATTAGAGATTTCTTTGTAGGAGATGCATCACTGGAAGAAGAGAAATCAACCCAGAGTTATGTATGCAGAGGGATTTGGGGAGTTGGGTCCATCAGGGAATCTGTTTTAAGTTTCATTCCTCAGCAAGCCCACGGAGATCACTTATTTGACTCTTAGGGAGAAATGTAAAGAGTGGTACCCCACCCCACCAGAACATCTTTGAGCTATTCTGGCTATTTCTTAATTGGACGCAATTATTCCCACCAGAACATTTGGCAATGTCTGGAAACGTTTCCCCGTTGTCATGACTGAGGGTGTGAGTGGGTGGGTAGTGTGCTACTGACACCTAGTGGGTGGAGGCCAGGAGTGCTGCTAAACTTCTGACAATGCACAGGACAGCTAGCTGTCTTCACCGCTTTTCCACCTCAACAAAGAAGAATTTGGTCTGGTGTTGGGAAACCATGATATAGGGGAATAAATTCTCCCCATCACAACTGCTTCAGGAAGAGTTCCTTTGACGGAATGGAAATTTTCAACCATTAACAGGAAGGAAGCATCAGGAGGCATAGGGTCCTAGAATCTATGGCCATAGCAAAGTTTCTTCATGTGTCAGCATGTGGGAGAGTCTTAAAGAAAATTGGGGTATTTTTTATTTGCAGATATTTCTGAGGCATTACCTGAGGCATTACTATTTCAGAAATAGTCCAGAAACACTTTGGAAGGAGAACAAGAGATTCTTCCCTTCTTTTACCCCCAATTTCAGCTAAGCTCCTTATTTTCTCCCTCCCTTCCTTTCTTCTTTCCTTTCTTTTGTCTTTATCTTCAAGCCAAAATAATTGTGCATCCACTATGTGTCAAGCAATGTGTATAGGTTAAAAAGAGAAGGACAAACTATCAAAATAGAATAAAAATGTTTTAGGAGGTCTATATACTAGGTGGTACCTTTTTTTTTTTTTTACTTTTTTATTGTATAGTATAACATATATACAAAGCAAAGAAATAAAAAAGCAATAGTTTCCAAAGCACTCTTCAACAAGTAGTTACTGGACAAATTCCAGAGTTTGTCATGAGCTACCATATGACCCTCTCAGATTTTCCCTTCTAGCTGCTCCAGAATATAGGCGACTAGAAGGCTTAAATACTTTCTTATCATCACAGAATTGACTTTTTTCCCTTCTTTTTTGTGAAAAATAACATATACACAAAAAAGCTATAGATTTCAAAGCACAGCACCACAATTAGTTGTAGAACATATTTCGGAGTTTAACATGGGTTATAATTCCACAATTTTAGGTTTTTACTCCTAGCTGCTCTGAGATACTGGAGACAAAAGAGATATCAATTTAATGATTCAGCAATTATATCATTTGTTAAATCCTATCTTTAGTATATAGCTCCACCACCACCTTTAATCTTTCTGACCCTCTCTTTAGGGGTGTTTGGGCTATGGTCATTCTAAATTTTTCATATTAGAAGGGTCTGTCACTAATATGGGGTAGGGAGATGGAACTATCTGATATTCTGGTGAGGCTGGGCTAGGTTTCAGGACTTATCTGGACCAGGGACCCATCTGGTTGTTGTAGGTTTCTGGAAAGTTACTCTAGTACATGAAACCCATCTTATATATTACCCTATGTGTTCTTTAGGATTGGCCGGAACGGCCTGGTTGGGGGTTGGCAGGTTATAATAGGTAACAAGGTCTACCTGAAGCTTGAGCAAGAGCAACCTCCAGAGCAGCCTCTCGACTCTATTTGAACTCTCTCAGCCACTGATAGTTTATTAGTTACACTTCTTTACCCCCTTTTGGTCAGGATAGATTTGTTGATCCCATGGTGCCAGGGCTGGATTCATCCCTGAGAGTCATCTCCCACATTGCCAGGGAAACTTTCACCTCCGGATGTCATGTCCCATGTAGGGAGTAGGGCAATGATTTCACTTGCAGAGTTGGGCTTAGAGAGAGTGAGACCACATCTGAACAACAAAGGAGGTCCTCCAGAAGTAACTCTTAGGCATACCTATAGTTACCTACATAAGTTTCACAAGAGTAAGCCTCGTGATTGACGATATGGCCTATTGATTTGAGTGTCCCTAAAGTTTAACACAGTATCAGGGAATTCCCTGATGGTAAGGTTTAACAGTTCTATATTCTTTCTCCCATACCTCAAGGGACTTTGCCAATACTTTTTGATTACCTGCTTAATATTCTCTAGGATGTATCCAGGCATTACATTAATCTATACGGGATTAAAGGACCTTTTTCTTATTCTGGGCTCCCTGTGTTTCAATTGTTCAAGTGAGCTATTCAGATAGATTGAGTTAGATTATGTGCTACAGAAAATTTCAGTTCCAGACCAAATAACCTTTCTTCCTTTGGTCTCAAAGAGTATGTATGGTTCTAAAATATAGACACTGTCTTCCTTACCCCTGTGTTCTGAATTACTTTTACCTCAACCTGTTTGGCTTCATTCTTATCTCTAAATATCAGGATATATATATATATATATATAACAGCCTCTGGAAATCCAGAAATAATAATCAACACTCCAGACTTAATGTGTCTGCTCTAAAAGCTTACGATCTAGGCCCTTTTTTCTTATAAGCATTTTCTAAAGGTGACCATACCATTGCTGTTCTTTTCTTTCTGGCTTATTTTATCTCACCAAATGTTCCACATGTTCATTCACATCGTTGCATACCACATGACTTTGTTCCTCTTCGTAGCAGCACAATCTTCATTCATAAATATACACCATCGTTCGCCAATCTACTTCTCAGTCAGGGCTTCCTTCAGCCACCTGCATTCATCAGTTATCATGTACAGGGCCCAAAGTCCATAATCCATCAACATTCTCAATTTTAGACAATTTCATTGTTCCCAGGAGAAAGAAAACCAATAAAAACACTGTCACTAAATAGGAAATCTAAACCTGCTCTTAACTCTTGTCCCGCCTCATTATTTACCTCTGCTGTTGCTGTGGTAGTGCTGATGGTTTCCTTTTGAACATAGCTCATAGCATGCAATAACAATTTCCCCCCTGTATCCTGGACTTAAACACTCTTTGTACCTGAATCATATCTTTGCAGTAATTCTTGCAAGAACTAATTCATATTTCCAGTGTTAATCTGTGGACATGTAGGTCTACACAACCCTTTTCAATCTTGTTCATCTTTAGTATGGTAATATTACTTGTAGACCACTAGAGAACCACCTTCACTTTTATCTATTCCCTTACATTGGAGTTCAACCTCATTAGCTAACAGTTCACACTAAGTCCCCTATATTCTGTATTATAAGCCTCTGATTATACCTTTATGCTGATCATAAAAGTGGAATTATACAATATCTATCCTTCTGTGTCTGGCTTATTTCACTCAGCATTATGACCTCAAGGCTCATCCATCCTGTCATGTGCTTCAGAATGTCATTTCACCTTACTGCTGTGTAATATTTCATTGTATGTATATACCAAATTGATCTATAGATTCAACACAGTACCAATCAAAATTCCAACAACCTACTTTGAAGATTTGGAAAAACTAACTACCAAATGCATCTGGAAGGGAAAGAGACCCCAAATAGCTAAAAGCATGCTAAAAAAAGAAGAATGAAGTGGGAGGATTAACACTCCCTAACTTTAGAACCTATTATAAAGTCACAGTGGTCAAAACAGCATGGTACTGGCACAAAAACAGATTCCGTTGACCAATGGAATCAAATCAAGAGTGCAGAAATAGACCACCAAATCTATGGCCAACTGATTTTTGACAAGACCCCCAAGTCCTCTGAACTGGGACAAAAGAGTCTTTTCAATAATTGAGCATGGAAGAATTGGATATCAATAGCCAAAAGAATGAAACAGGACCCCTATCTTACACCTGACACTAAAACTAACTCAAAGTGGATCAAACACCTAAATATAAGAACTAGCACCATAAAGCTTCTAGAAGAAAATGTAGGGAAACATCTTTAAGGCCTTGTAATTGGAAGTAGCTTTCTAAACTTTACACCCAAAGCTCAAGGAACAAAAGAAAAAATAGATTAATGGCAAAATTAAATGCTTCTGCACCTCAAAAAACTTTGTCCAAAAGGTGAAAAAGCAGCCAACTTAGTGGGAGAAAATATTTGGGAATCACATATCAGACAAAGGTTTGATTTCCTGTATATACAAAGAAACCATGCAACTCAACAACAAACAAACAAACAATCCAATTATAAAATGGGCTAAAGATATGAATAGGCATTTTTCTGAAAAGCAAATACAGATGGCTCAAAAGCACATGAAGAGATGCTCATTTTCATTGGCTATAAGGGAAATGCTGCATATCAAGGCTACAATGAGATACTACCTCACATCTATAAGAATGACTGCTATTAAACAAACAGGAAACTATGGATGTTGGAGAGGATGTGGAGAAATTGGGACACTTATGCACTGCTGGTGGGAATGTTCAATGGTGCAGCCACTATTGAAGACTGTTTGGCAGTTCCTTAGGAAACTAAATATCGAGTTGCCCTATGACCCAGCAATAGCACTACTTGGTATATACTCAGAAGAGCTGAAAGCAATGACACAAGCAGACATTTGCACACCGATGTTCATAGCAGCATTATTCACAATCACCAAAAGATGAAAACAAACCAAATGCTCATCAACAGCTGAATGGATCAACAAAATGTAGTACATACATACAATGGAATATTATGCAACAGTAGATGGTATCTTAATTCATCTATTTAAAATGTTATAATTGGTGAAACCAAAAAGATTAATTGCACACCTATATAGTTCAACCCAGTTTGCTCAAAGACAGCTACACTTTTATATTACATCCCCAAATCCAGTAAGCATGAGCACTTAGAAGTTTGTTCAATTTAATTACCGGAGGAACCAAATAAGAGACTATGGGTATTTCTGTACAAACCTATCCTATCATTTTTAATAGAACAAAGTAAATCAACTTAAAGCCCATATTCTTCTGACATATCATTAAGATTATATAGTTAGACACAGAGAGGACACTTTTCATCAGGAAACAAACAATTAACAACAGGAAATGTAGCTATTGACAATTGTTTCTTCACTTTTGAAATAAAACTGGGAGCTTAAGGTAGGCACTGTACTCAATAGACATCTTTTACAAATTTCCCTGATCAGTGAAAAGTGGCATCATGTCTATATATTTTTTTTAAAGAGTTACCTGTAAACTGTATGTATAAATAAGTTTTTAGTATCTATCTTTCTAGAATGTTCTGCAGAAACCGAAAGGAACAGTCAAAGCTCCTGAAGAAGCAGTAAGAAAAGGAATAAAGGCAAATATTTCAGCAAGGCACATCCAAAGCAAGCAATGAAATAAATGAGGTTACAGACAGTGGCATAAATGTTAACAAACATAAAGCCTTATAGTGGAAACCTGCTAAATGTACACAGGGGAAATTGAGAGGACATTCCCCTAACAGTTTGTTCCTCTTGTTCGTAGTTTTTAAAAAAAGGTGCCTCAGGATGACCCAATTCCATCCCAACCTCATATTATGCAGGTGCATTACAATTCCCCAAGTTCCTTGGAAGAGTTGAATCTAATCTAGCACAGTTGTTTCATGTGATATCATCAAGACCAGTAAATGAATACCCAAAGCATATGTGAAAGGATGAGAAGTGATTGCAGTTTTGCAACCTAGAACTATTCTTTGGTGGTTCACAAATTTGTGAGAACAGGAAAATAAGCCATCTGCAACCCCAAACAAACAACAATGACAAAAAACAACAGTTAGTTAATATTGGGATTTTACCTTCAACTCAACTTGATCCCGTATTTTCATGTATTTTTATTCAGAATGACAAAAGAAAAATGACATGATAGGATTATTAAAATGATATCCAATAATTATTGATATTGTACCATGCACAATATTCAGTGCTCTAAATGTAATCGTGTTAGAACTCTATTGGTAGCTGCTTTTACCACTCCCATTGTATAGATGAGGAAACGAAGTTCACGGAAGGAATCCTGAGAAGCAACGTATTTTTCTAGGGTAGGTTTAGGAAGAGGGATCAGTGAATGAGATAGCAATGGTAATGGAATGGACTGAGTAAGGAAAGAATCTCCAGAAAGGAAAAGAAGACCAAAGATAGAATCTTAAGGAACAGCAACATTTGCAGGGGTGGACATGGAGAGGAGAGTAGCAAGAGATCAATAAGCAGTGGTCAGAAATTTAGGAGAGATGGAAGAACATGGGTTTCCGTAGCCCGGAAAAGAGAGGTTTTGAAAAGGACAGGACAGTTTGGTCTGCAATACATCAGGCTGTGAGGGGTCAAGTTATGCAACGATGAAAGGAGCCTTGAATCTGGCCTTTAGAAGCTTTTTCTGTGCAGTGTTAGCAGAGTGGCAGTGGCAGAAAACTCAGGGCAAAGGACGAGGAGTGAGTTAAATGGAAGGGGAGGTTGCGGAGGTAGTGAGCAGGGCACCTTAAGCGAGGTCACACTTTGAGGAAATCAGTGGAGAGAGGGAGATGCAGAGATCAGTAACCAGAGAAGAAAGAGATTTGAGTTGTTTCCTTTTTTTTTTTAAGAGAGAAAAGAGATTTATCATTTTGTTTATGTACAAAGGCTCAGGAGAAGGAGCCCTGAAGATATAGGAGAGGGCATAATTGAGGGAATAATATCTTAGAGGATGTTGGAGAAGATGGGTCAAAAGTGCACGGCAGAGCAAAAGAAAGGACACGTCTTCCCCTGACCCTTGTTTGCAGTGTTCTGAGACAGATTTGAAACACTAGGTAGTATGAGGGGGAGGAAATGTGGAGAGAGAGCTACAGGGTTGGAGAAGTTAGACATAGCAAGCTTTTCATGCTATTCCTAATGTGGAACTGGGGCAAGCTATAAAAGTTTATATATTTTTTTCATAAAGAAAAATAAATAAATGTAGTACATCTGCATAATATGACTTTGTACTGAAATGAGCCTCACTATGGGGCCTCCTTCAAAATTAACAGATAGAGGCATAAAGTGTTTCAGAAAGTAGTTTCATTTAATTTACTGTATTTCATTTGTTTAACATGGCTTTCACAATTGATGTTCCTTTTTGTATGATAGCTTTCTACAAATTACCATGCTTCTTTCCATAGAAATTCATTCTCTTTTAAAATAAGGGGGGGAGGGTGGTTATTATATTGGACTTTATTTTTAAAATGTATGTTTGTGAACATAAAATGTACATAACTACATTTATCCAATCATACATTAATCATACATTAATGATCAAACAAATTAAATGTTTTTCAGTACAACAAAAAATAAAGCAAATGAGGACAAAGGGAATAGTGGATGAAATAGCTACTGGGTAAAATTCAATAGAAGGTGAAGGATTTTAGATTCTTGTATGGTATAATTGGTTCATTTCAGCTTTTTTTTTTCCTTCCCTAGGAGAGGATGCTTTTCTTACAATAAGACTCCTTAATAGAATGTCTCAGTGACATTTGGGAAGAAATGCAATTCACAAACATCTAATTGCAAGACAGAGGATGAGGGGAAAAAAATCAGCATTTTTTTTCCTCCCAAAATGTCAATTTTTATATTGTCTCATTCAATGCTAAAAGCAAGGTATTTAGAAACGTTAATGGGGGTTGCCTATGTATATACCCAGGAAAATTTAGCTAGTCATTATTAATCATTTTCTGGCTCAATGCCAAACCAAACTGTTTTTAAGTGAAATAAAAAATAATTTTTCTGTAATCAGGACCCAATAAATAATTTATTTGATAAAGAACTGGATATTCCCCCGGCAACCATTTATTATGGGAAAAGTAGGGATAGCTAACAGTGACTCTGTTCTTTACATGCTTTTGAGATATTGCTGGGGAACCTTCATTTGTTAAAAAGAACAGTGTCATGTGAAAACTGTCACACTCTGAAGCAGGTGCTGCCTTCATTATTTAAACGTAAATACCCTGGGGTGGGCGTCGTGTCAAATGTCATCACTATACCCTTTTAGAAATCAATTTATCAGAAATAAATCCTCACTGACAGGGCAGGAGCAAGAGTTAAACGTAGTTGGCTAGATAGGGTGGGAAAATTTCTTTAAAAATGGGCAAAATCCCCAGAATGTGGAGCTAGGGATTATTAGAAAGAATTTTGCTTTCTTTTCCATTTTGTGTATGACCAAAAGCACCCTTGTCTGGAGAAATCCTTTGGACGCTACACTTTTTCATGTGGAAGTGCTATAAACAGACTTTCCAACAGACACATCAAAGGGCTTTCATTTCTGTAATGTCCCTAACCATGACAGACGGTTTTCAGTTAAGTTCATTTGAACAGAACTGCTTGGCCTGCCCATGTAAGCAGCATGTCTATATTACCTAAATATATGACAATTTCTTTCTTTCCCTCAGATTTATAGAAGTTCATGAAATTCGTCCCTTGCACTGAAGAAGAGCACAATTCAATCGCATAAATGTGATTCTCAAATGTACCTAAAACAATATGAATTTTCAGGAAGTATTCAGTTTATTTGCTCCCCTAAATCTCTGCGCTAAAGAAATTGGGCTGGTAATCACAACTTTTCCATTACGATATTTCTTGGGTATAATAGTCTTGAAAGACTGTAAGAAAAGCCTTTTTTATAACATTCTTTCAACTAGTCATCTAAATCTTTCGAAATATCCAAAGGTCTTTGCTTAGATTTCTTTCGAGAAAATAGTGCTCATATATAGTCACTGGTAATACTGCCTATCATAGGGGCTACAAAGGTAGTTCAGAGGTACAATTCTCGCCTGCCATGCAGGAGACCTGAGTTCGATTCCCAGTCCATGTGCTTCCCCCAGAACAAGCAAACAAGCAAAAGAAACAAACAAACAAAAGTTCAACAAATGATGCTGCAATAATGGGCTATTTACATGGAAAAATAATGAAATGTGACCCCGTCATACAGTATACAAAAAAAATAGTGCATATCATAAACACAGAGCTTATTTGTGTATTCTGATTTTCAACAAATGATTATTGCTTCCCATATTGGGTAATGAGGTATTAAGTTTCAGTTGCATTCAATTTTTGGCTATTAGTCATTTTCCTTCTAGTTGCTTTCAAAATTAATATTAAACTCTAACAAGTTAGCTTTAAATTTCCCTACTCCATACAAGATCTCATTTAGTGATCTGAACAGCCCTGTGAGGAAGATGTTACCATCTCTGCCTCCTCACAGATGAGCTTCTTGTGGGTCAAGAAATGCTGAGCGACTGTTCCAGGACCTCAAAGGCACTCTGTGCTAGGGTCGGGATCCAATTCCTGTGCCTCGGACTCCAAATACAGTGCTCCTTCTACTCAAAGCAAACAAATCAGTGCCTCTAAAGTCTCCAGTTTACTGCAACTGATGTGTGACATGGAGAACAGGAAACAGAAGGAATCATCGTAGCAGAAAAAGGAAACGTTTTTAGACTTCAAAGGATTAAGAAAATTTCCAGTCCAGTTAACACATAGGGAGTTTCCAGCGTTCCTTTCTGAGTAACGGCACTTGCTATTGACACTGTTGTCAATAAAGTAAGTCAGTGCAATGAATGTAAGCCCCGCTTAGACAAAAACATGCTGTAAGTACTTTGTAACATTTCTGTATCAGACGTGCTTTGCTGTGCAAATATACATAACCTCTTTCTGAGATACTTCACTCCACGATACACGTTGAAATGTATGAAGACATGTCTTGCAAAGTTATTGTACAGAAATAAAAATATTTTCTTGTGGAGATCAGACTGTCATCTAAAGGGTCAATTATTAAGCATATATTTTTGTGTAGGAATTCATCTTCCTTTACTCTTTTTTTTGGGGGGGCGATTACTAAAGTTGGAAGAAAATGGAATGCTTTGTTCTGGAAAAATGAGGAAGAATATATATTCATAACGCCTTTCACTGATTTTTCTTCTGGAAACCATGAATGCAGTTTGAAGAGTACAGGGTTGGAAGAAGAAGGCAACTCTGACAAAGGAGAGTCAAGGGGTTCACATTTCCATGATTACATGATACAATGTTTAGGGTACAGGCTGGATTCAGATTGCCTAGGTGGGAACACTCCCTATGGCACTGATTAGTTGTGTGTCCTTGAGCAAGACACTTAACCATTCTGTGTCTCAGTTGCCTCACCGTTTAAATGAGCTCTTAACTGGAGCTATCTCACTGTGTTATTATGGGGATTAGAGAAGCTCTATCTGTAAACTCTTTAAAGTATTTAAAATATTGTGTGGCAAATAAATATAAATTCATTGCATATCCTAAAATATTAATTGTGTCTACTTACTGAAAATACAGAATCATAGAAATTCAGATGGGGAGGAACTGCAATTGTCCTTAAAGGAAAGTGAGACATTATGTAGTACATTCTGCTTTTAAATGACACACTCCCTTCTTCAATTACCCATTACTGAAAAGCTTCTAGTGCCTCAAATTCATTGTCAAGAAGTTTCAGCTTTAAAGAGAAATAAAGTAACATGATGGGGCTGTTCATAAGGAATGAACTTGTGAAAATAAAGTCCAATTTAAATTCCGATTCTGTTTGCATAGTAATAGGACAAAACCCAACCAACATTCCAAGTGTAATCTTTTTTTTTTTTTCTTTGCATGGGCAGGCACCGGGAATCGAACCCAGGTCTCCGGCATGGCAGGGAAGAACTCTGCCACTGAGCCATTGGTCCACCCTAAGTGTAACTTTTACTTAAGCAAGTAGCAGGGCTCATATTTCCCACAGGGTGTGTTTCGAAACAGTCGTATTTCTGGTTATCTGTTGATTGTGCGATTGGGTAGATAAATTGCACTGATGAGTTGGATCGGAAGTTTCTCTAGAATATTTTCTTTATCACTGTATAGCAGGACAAACCTATAGGGATGTCCTCACTCCTATTTTGGGCCACCTCCTTATAAGTCTATCTTTACAGGATAAAGAAGGACATTGCAGGCCCTGAATGAAAGGATTCAGACTCTTGTACAACTATATCACTTTTCTTTCCTAATGGCTTGCTTTCTCTCTCTCTCTCTCTCCCTTTTTAATTGCCTGTATATGACACCTTGAACATAGAAAAAGATTTATCATTAAAATTAAAGAGTATGGATATTTTTTCTGTCTTTTTTTTAAGTCCTGACCTTTTGCTGTATTATCACTGCTTAAAAAAAGCAAATGTGCAGCTGAGTTTTTTCTTAACATTACACAGACATTTGCCATAATATTAGTTATATTAGCTGATACTATAAATATGATTAGTGTCTACAGAATAATTGTTTTAATCAATTTATCATATAATTCTTATTTGTATTTCATATTGAAAAGGAATCAAGGTCACATAAGTCTTATAAAATTAGCAAAACTATTTTCCCCTGACATTTTGTTTGACATATTCTTTAAGTTTTAGAGTGCTAGGTGTTGGTATGTTTTATTGTAGTAATAGTCTTTTTCTTCTTGTTTGTATTCTATCTATGTTTACTAGCTGGGTTTACATAAATCATAGATAGAAAAATAAGAATGCCATATATTTC